>RJWT010004168.1:0-34177 GCA_004365215.1 Cuniculus paca | reverse complement strand
CTGACGACAAATATTGACAGAATTTATGCTTCAAAGAAGAGTAGAGAATATAGAGAAGAGTTGAGTTTGTATGCTAAAGATAGTTTCAACAATCACTATTACTTTTCCTTTGACTTTGTCTAAAACAAGTACGTCTAGTTTACATATTTACATTTTCTTATCCAGTCTATTTCATTTTCTTCAGAAAATCCTGAAGGCAGGACTTAGAAATGACAGGCACATACATCACTAATACTCCAATAATATAGGCTGTTTGTTGTTTGCTTAGCTGTTCCTACCGTTATCATTCCCTGAGTTTTCCTTCTATTCAGAAGTGAGGCAATAATAGTGTTAAAATACATTAAATATATTTCAGGAGGTTGTACAGGGTCTAAGAATTGCAGCAGCAAAGTTAAAGGGTCCAGTTCAGATGTTCTTAAAATCAATGTGAAATGAAAATATAAAACCTAAAAGACAGTCCCTTTATTAAGACACATTTCACATTAATTGTGGTCTCATAGATTTGGTGCTCAAAGCTAGCCGATAAAGTCATCTGTTAAGATAAAAACACCCCATGCATTTTACATTGCCATGTTGTAAGACTGCTCTTCAACATATGTTGCATTTCCTACCATTAACACCAGCGAGAGTTGATAATAATAGAATATATCTGCCCAGTTATCTAGTATGGAGAGAGAAAATAAGATAGATAAAATTCACTGAAATTTGGTTCTTTCTGCAACTGCTGTGCTGAAACTACTTTCATAATTATTTGAACCAGTATATACTGCTGTGTTCTTATCTCACTTAACTTTGTCTGTTACTTTTCCTTAGTTTTGATGCTATCATTTCTTCCTTCTAAAACTCTTATCTCTTTTAGTTTAAAAATCTATACCTTCCAGTTTGATTAATTATGTCTGAAAATTCATATTAATTTCCTTCACTGAAACTTGTTTCTAAGTCAAATCTGTACATCACCATTACTAGTTATCACATTATTGTAATTAACAATCTCTACCACAAATTAAATTTCTGTCTACATTCAATGATGGTGCTCTTTGTTGCTATTAAATTTTTTTAAAATTTTTTTTATTTTGAAAAGAATACAACCAAACAAAATAAAACAAAGTAGAGTCAATCGCAACAAAATAAAACAGAGTAGAGTCAATCACAACAAAACAGTGAAAGCAATACAGGGTTTCTAAACAAGATAATTGGACTTCCTCGATGGCTGCAATTATACATTTTGTTATCTTTAAAACAGCTGTCCATGTCATCAAGTATAACAAAATCAAACAAATCAGAATAAAACAAAGCTAATCAGAACAATGAAGACCATATGAGTTTCAAATCATAACAGATTAACAGTGGCCACTCCCTTCCCTTTTTAGATAATTCCTCCCCTTTGACTTTCCCATTATGTATCGAGCATTTTGGATCCCACTAACTCCTTTAGTTTGTTATAGCAGGAAAACAACACGAATTTCACCCATGTGACTCTGAACCATTTCATCTATGAGCATGATCACCAGTTGCCTCTATCACCTACAAGAGCCTTGAGACTATCTTCCTTTATAGCTGAGTAGGTTTCCACCACATAAAATACCATGTCTTTCTTATCTATTCTGCAATTAATGGGCAGGCTACCCCTACGTTTTTTCTGGCTCCCTGTCACATAGGGCATTGTTCTCTCTCCTTTGACTTTCAGTCTATGAATTTTATTTCTAGTTAAATGTGTTTCTTGTATAGAGCATATTGATGGATCCTATCTCCTGATTCACTATGCCTGTGTTTCTTTCTATTGGTGCATTGAGGCCCTCTTGTACTGCATTGTCTCTGCCATGCTATTTTCCTGCCACTGGCTCCCTATTTTTCCCCTCCATTCAATCGACTGCCCTCGCTTGATGGTCTCCCTCTGCCATTGTCCCTGAGACCGTGGTCCTTTTTATCTCTCTCTAGAATGTCATTTAGTATTCTTTGTAGGGTTGGTTTGGTGGTCATGAATTCCTTCAGTTGTTCTTTGTCATGGAAGTATCTTGCTTCTCCATTAATTTTGAAAGAAAGTTTTGCAGGGTGCATCAGTCTGGGTTGGAAGTTGTTTTCTTTCAGGACTTGCAATACTTCACTCCAGCCTCTTCTTGACTTGATGGTTTGTGTTGAGAAGTCTGCTGTGATTCTGATAGATTTTCCTTTATAGGTGATCTGTTTCTTTTCTCTAACAGCTTTTAATATTCTGTTCTTGAGTTGAATTTCTGGGATCTTGATTATTATATGTCTGGGTGTAGATTTGTTTTGGTTATGACTAGCTGGAGTTCTATATGCCTCACTTATTTGAATGTCACTTTCTTTTGCCATACTTGGGAAGTTCTCAGAAATTGTTTCTGTAAATAGGGTCCTGATGTCATTTTCCTTGACTGCTGCTTTTTCAGTCACATTTTTAATTCTTAAGTTATGTTTCTTTGAGTTGTCTAGCAGCTGTTGAATTGTTACTTCCTGAGTTCTTGTTATTTTTAAGAGATTTTTCCTTTCATGATCACAAGCTGCAAACCTGTCTTCAAGGTTTGAAAGTCTAGCTTCAGTTTCTTTCAGGTAGTTTTGCCAGCTTTCAATTGAGTTTTTAATTTCTTGGATATCTCTTTGAATCTGTTTCATGCATTCTAAATCTCTCTTATATTGTTCATTCATGGTTTCCCTCATTTTCCTATGCTCCTCTATTTTTTTATCTGTGTCTTCTTTAGAGATGCTTAGTAATTCTTTTATTATGTTTTTCATTTCTTCTTTTACCTGGGATAGAATTTCTGTTCTAATTTCTCTTATAGCTTCATTAAGTTGTGTCTTTACATCAGTTGGCATCACTTCAGACATTTCAGGTGTGCAATTCTCCGTCTCCTCCATGTTTTCCTCTCCTGGACTTGCGCTGCTTGGGTTGGATGCCAGAGATTGCCCTCTCCCTCTTCATCTTGGAATATTCCTTATTTCTTCCATACACCTGGGTAGCGTAGTCCCAGACACCCCGGCACTGGCCACAACTTCTCCGAAGCGAGACTGTTCCACTTTTCTAGCCAGTGCTGGCTACTTACATCCGTCAGTGGGTGCTTATGCCTCTGCACTGAGTTGGGTACCCAAGCAGCTGGAGTTTGCATGAGAGCAGAACTGATCAGGGCCTGAAGATCTAAGCTGGTTAGGAACCTAAGCAATGTTGTTGGAACTTTGCAGGGGAGTGGAACTCAGTCCAGCTTCCACGGATCTACCTACAACCTGGAGCTGCCAGATGACTGTTTGGTTTTTCTAGCCAGTGCTGGCTACAGGTATCTGATGGTGGGCACCTGTGCCTCTGCCCTGAGCTGGGTACCACCCCACAAGGGTCCCTGGCATTTGCACTCCTGTGGATCTAAGCTGGTTAGGAACCTACGCGATGTTGTCTGGAATGCGCAGGGGAACTTGGTCCAAGCAACCTCCACGGGTCTGCCCATAACCTGGAGCTGCAGATCTCTGCGTCTGCCAGTCTCTTCTACCCCCCACGCCTCTCTGCAGAGACCTCTGGGGTCGACTGTGACTACGACCATGACCATGACCAGGACTGCGCGTCTCCAGGCTCAACAGCTCTTCTCACAAGGTGATTCTGGCTCCAGGCTAAGGTGCTGCCAGCTACCACCTTCTTCTTCATTTAAATTCTTCTTTTTATTCTCTCTGTGGGCTTCAATTCATATTTTAAATTCTTCCTGGGACCAGGGGACCCACTTCGCTCCTCTTGTCCTCTCCATGATGTTGTATTCCAGCATCTGAACTGTTTCTCTCAGAGAGACTGTTTACTCTGCTGCTTATTGTTCCACCATCTTTGATGTTCCTTAAATTTTCTAATTATGAAATTCCAATGAAAACTAAATTCAAAATAAATAGTCCTATAAACTGGATGCCCTTGCTGAACAACAGTATTTCGTTTATCACTAAAAATATTACATGGATTTTGTCTAAACTTTGTTTTATGTTTTTATGAGCAGAATATATTTTTGAGAGAAAGAAAGCTTCTGTCTGAGAGAGAGACAGAAGGGGTCCCAAGTCAGTTGACAAAGATTCTGTCTTTTCTAGGGGTTTTTACAGAGCAAAACCACGAGGTGAGATAGGGCTAAGATGGGAAAACCTCGGAACTTGCAAGGCGGATTGGGACACGAGTTGGGACAAAACTATGGTCAACCAATAAGAATAATTTTCAGATAAAATTGACCAAATCAGGGACAAATGGGGAAGTGAGTCACATAGCAAGTGAGTATTCTTACAGAGCAGCGACTCTTTCTGTAGGGGGTTGGGATGGTGGCCTCTGACTTCCTCAAGGTGATCCATACCTGTTTAGAATATCAATCCCTGCTGTCTATACTTAGGGTGTAGTTGCATTCATTTTGCCTTTTGTCTTGAGATCTCACCCGCAATGGGAGGTGTCTGTCTCCTCCAAGGTCACAAGACATCTGGGTCCTCTGTGCCAGCTTCCTCGAGGGCCTGGCCCTGTCTGACTGCCTATAATATTTCTATCTAATTCTGAAGAGATTTTATCATGTCTAAATCATGTAATATATATATAATCTCCAAGTTGCCAACTGATCAAAATGATGCTGAGACTGATTTTTTACAAATACAGTACATATTGTTGTCCATATATAAAAACTTACGAGAGTTTATTTGTCAAAATAATGTATTAATCTGGTTCTCTTACATTATGAAAAATTTAGGGATAATTATAACTAAGGCTAGAGGAATTTATGACAAAATATCAGACTCCATCAATAAAAGGACCTAAGATCCAATGGGTTACAATTGCTATAAATTAGAATCAGTTTAACTTAACTGTCAACCCTACTGCTCATGCTTTGATTATGCTTCCCTTTGTGTACATACTTTGATTATACATGCTTTGATTAAAGTTTATTGTTGCCTAAGAAGGTGTTAAACTTTGAAGAATTGTATCTTTCAAGGGATTAGTGTCTATAAGCATAGAAAGAAAAAGAATTACTTTTAACTGGAATTTCTCCTAACACTGAAAATGCCCTCACAGTTATTAAGTGAAGAACACAGATATAAAGACAATAGAGCAAGTTCATGTTTTATTACTGATAGCAGAAACTCGAGTCATCATCCAGAAAGTAACCAGTAAATAAATACATCAGAGGCAACAAAATAAAAACTCTGGATATAGCATTGTATCAACTAGAAATCCTTGTCTCTTGAAAAAATACCTCTGTATTTTAAGATACATGGACTATTCATTTTCAAATAACACCACTAAGGCCCACAGGATGCTCTCATGGATATTCTGTAACTTTTATAACACTGAAAGAAAATTGTTTTAGATAGCATATTCAAACACTCTACACAGGAATTTAAACTGTAATATTCAATTAACTAATACAGATTTTTATTGCTACAATTATTAAACTGCACAAGATCAGAAGAAAACAATTCTTAAAGTTTTAAAAATTAAAACTAGAGAGTAATCACTCCAACTTCTGCAAATATACTATGAATCAATAGCTAAGACTTCCATTTTAAACCTTATCTTGAAAATCAGAAAGCACAAAGTAGTTCAGCTCAGACAAATGCTGCACTTCTGACTCCCAAGTCTCTGCCTATAATTGACACAAATCCTTACTTAACAGTAAAACAACTGAAACATATAGACATTTTTCATCTCCTCACATCACAAGAATCTAGGAAAGCTTGACACTTGGGTCTATAAGAATATATTTCCGCAAAAGGTAGAATTTATAATAAAACTGCTACCATTAATGGGTAGGTTAAAATTCAGAATTTTAAATTGCTATTAATTCACCTTTCTAAAAGGTGAGGAGCCTAAATGCTGACATTTTTTAGCTCTAAATGAAATATAGTCTGTTCCTTCATGAATGGCCTATTGTCTCTCATCTGCTATCCCATCTCACCTCAGACCACAGGCTTCTTAAAATGAGGATCTTGTCCTAAGGGTCCTGAATTACCTATCACTAGTATAATGTCTGGCATGGAGAATATCATTCTTGAACAGGAACAAAATATTTAAGTACTTCTTTGATAATACTATCAAACATTTAAGGCCACAGTTGTACCACATCTGAGGATATCAAGACAGAAGTTTTTCTTTTTTGTTCATGGCTCCTACCAGATCACTGTAATATATTGTGATTGGGCTACCACAGGGGCACGCAGGAGAAATTCAGAAGGGGATGAAAAAGAATGCCTGCTTCTCCTTGAGGGAATGTGTGAAGAGCACCTTAAAGGAAAAGCAGGTCTTCGAAAATCCAACCAGAAAGGGAAGAGCTCCCAGCAGACACACTATGCGGAGTATGGAAGGAGGAAGGTGAAAGAGCCCAGAATGGTCAGGGAAGAGAAGGTAATAGTATGATGGCTGGCAAAATAGAAGAGGAGCTGAAGAATTAATTCATCAGCATTGGAGAAGTTGGTCTTGAAATTACCAAAGCGAGAGTTGAGAACACCAGTCAGAAAGACTGTGCAAGGACTTTCAAAGACGAATGCAGTATATCATTTGTAGAGGTTTCAGTCCATAATCGGCTGGCTCCATAGCAGCCAGCCATTGCAGAAGAGAAACAGCTCATGGCTAGTAGAAGAGAACAACCAAGCAACAGAGGGAGAAGACAAGCCTCTTTCTGTTCCTTGTATTAGATCTAGGTTACTGAGATTAGGGGGATGCCAAACCAATTAGTGTACCAATTTAGTAATCACATACCCGTAATCCCAGCATCACACACTCTAGATTCAGTCATCTCTGAAAAAGCCCCACCTATGACTTCATGAGGCTTTGGGGGGACATCTAGACACAAACCATAACAGCTTCTTATACACTAACAGTAAAAATAAAGAGTTTCAAGTAGTATGCTAATATTTTCATATATTATTTAATCATTTTCAAATTCCTATGTAAGTATCTTTATTCCCCTCATTTTACAGGTGAAAAACATTAAGAAATTTGTTCAGGACTACACAACTGTAGGAGGCATGACCAGATCACAAGCTGAAGTCTGTATAATAGTGACCCTTATAATAAGCATAGTTTCAAAAGAGTAAAACCTCTGCACCTGCCAAAAGTGCACATGTTCTCACAGTTATATCATCTGGATCAATAAATACTGGCTGGACATTGTATGACTGAAGTAACAGAAGATATTCAACAGTTATCAAATTCCACAACAAGATCAAGTAAGATAAGGACAGAAAACAGCTTATTGGATTTGTCAGTCTGTGGGGACCTTTGACAGAGCAGTTTCAGTGCAAACAATGTTGAATTAAGAGAAGTGTTGAATTGAATAAAGATATTATACAACAAAATCACAATCTACGAAGAACATATAAAAGACATAAACCAAGCAACATTGCAGCTAAGCATATAAAACAAAAGCAGATAGCAATTCATTGAAAATGTGTGTGAAATTTCTTTTTTGGAGGAAAATGTTCTAAAATTATTCTAGCACAATTTACGAGTATCTGTTGAGTCTTAGATTCTAAATAAGTGAATTTACTGGTATGTGAATTACATTTCCATAAAGTAGTTATATATTCTTAAAGTTAAGAGTGAATAAAACACTCCAATTATAATTAAAGTAGGGAACTTCATTATCTCTCTCAGGATCGCATGGATCTGCTAGATAAAAAGGAAAAGGCACAGAGATAACAGATAAAAATACATACAACAAAACAATGAGGATATTAAAAGCCTTAATAAAAATAAAATTTTGGTGGAAAACATTAAAATGACTCTATCAGGACCAAAATGATAAAAAGCAAAGTCATAGAGAAATTAAATATTAACAACAACAACACACACACACACAAAAAAAAAACCTAACTAAAACATAAGGTCAGAAAGAGTTTAAAAATAAAAGAAGCTCAAAAGCACATATAGTACACATGTATATACAGTAATTATTGTGCATTTACAAACAAATTGCAAAACCTGCTCAAATACTTAGTTACAAAATCTCACAATTCTAATACCAATAAAAATTAATAATAAACATTTTAAATAACAAAAGGATGGTGAGACAATCACCTACTTGGAAGTTAGGCAAGACAACTCCTGGATCAAAGAGAAAATCAAAACTGAAATTATAACTTAAAAAAATCAATGAAAAAGGCTCCACATCATACAAAGTCCTATAAAGCACAACAAAAACTGTACTCAAAAATGTATGCCGTAAATGTTTTAAGAAACATAAATAAATAAGAAAAACCAAAAATAGCTTTTAAATTAAAAGAAATTTTAAACTACTCAATTCTTTTTTAACTAATTCTATATAGAACTTTTCAAAGTCCAACATAGCATACTAATTTTTTTATGAATGCTTCCTAAAATAATAACACATTGAATCTAGCAATTTACACAGAAATAATACATCATATCCAAGTAATACTTATATCAGAAATAAAAAGACAGCTTAACAGTAGAAATCTATCAACATAAATTATTTCAGTCATAAAATTAAATAAGAAAATAAAAAGAACTGTCAGAAGATTCTGAAAAGTCTAAAATTCAACTGACAATCTTAATAAAAATTTTGAGTAAAATAAGAATAAAAGGAAATTGCTCAAGTAATAAAAAAAAAACTGTTTTCCAAAAGCAGAAGCAAAGCCTATTCTAAATAGTGACAAATTAAAAAACATTTCAACTAAAATTAGAAATTAGACAAGTATGCTTGATGTCCCCTTTGCTGTCCAATATTATCTTGGATATCACAGCAAGAGCTGTTAGATATGATAACAAAATAATCAATATATAAGTTGAAAAGAAGATTAAAAGGACAGCTTTTTGCAGATATAAATCTGTGTATATGAAATATTTTTATATTACAAAAACATCATTTAATTCAATGGGAAAAGAATGGTTTATTGAATAAATGGCACTACCCATCTGGAAAATAATGCAATTAAATCTCATCTCACACCTCAAATCAAATTCCTGATCAAGTAACAATTTAAAATCAGAAGACAAACAAATATTTTAAAAGAAAATCTAATAGACTATATGCATGTCTTAACTAAAGCAGGCAAACATAAAAAAAGACTTAAAAACATATTTGACTTTGTACTATATAAAGCTATAAAACTTTCAGAACAATGAATAGAATATGATTTTATTTTAGTCAAAACACAAGTGTTGTGTGTATCATGTATGTGCAGGATGTATGTCCCCAGAATATTACTACTTTGCTTTGGTTACCCTATCAGTTATTTCATTCAGTTTCCTGATTTTCTGCTTTCTCCAATCTCTCTCCAATTCATTCTCTACACATCCTTTCTAAATCACAAATCTTATTATCAATTTTCTGCTTAAGGCTGTCCACAATTACCCATTGCCTTTAAAATGAAGTCAAACTCATCAGGGCTTGACCCAACCCTGATTTGATCCCCTATTTGAAAAAGGGGTCTTTCAGTTCCCTTATTTCACTACTTTATATCTAGACATGCTCAACAATCACTCACTTCTGGGCTTCAGTAGATGCTGGTTTTGTGTTTTGTTTTGTTTTGTTTTGTTTTACCAGAATTCTGGTTCCCTACCTAACCCACTTAGGTATCTGCTTACCCTCATCTTGCATATTTTTCGGTATAAATTTGTCCAGAGTGCTTTCCTTGACACTAAAACTGAGACTGATGCCTGTATGTTTGAGGGTTCCAAAGAACCTGTGATTCCCACACTATAGCTTTTATCACAGAATAACTGCTGGTTGTCCACTTCCATAACCAGACATAATCTCTTTCAAGAGAAGGCTGATAACCTGCTCATCATTTAGTCATGCCTTCATTTCAAACAAAAATATCTGTATTAGGTTCAATACTCAGCACTGATGATACATGGTTGATCAAACAGAAGTGAGCCTTACCTTTACTATGTGACAACTAAAATAGTCCAGTAATTGTACTCGTAAACCATGGCAAATACAAACAATGATGGGAAATACGATGGTGAGGGGCTGAATTATATGAAAGCAGATGACTGGGTCAAAGAAAGCTTCCTTTAAGAAGTGCCACAATTAAAAGATAAGGAAGAGTTAACCAGCCTGCCAAGAAGTTGATAGGAAAGGAAAGTAACAATTCCATGCCAAAGAAACATATGCAAAAGTCCTAGAAGGGAAACCAACAGAGAACTTTTAAGAAAATAAGTAAAAACTAGACCATCAGAAATTCAGCCTCTGCGGGAAGGAGTTCCCAGCCAGGAGGCACAGCAGAGAGAACCAGAACTTTCGCCTCTGCTCCCTGGTCCCATCCCCGGGAAGGAGCTCCCTGCGGGCAAGAGCTGTGGCAGAGAGAAAAGGCAGATCCACCACTGCCCACCAGCCACCGACAATAGGAGGCTTGCTTCCTGGCAGCCAGCAGAAGCAGAGACACACAGCCAGGTAAGCCCAGCACACCCTCAGGCCACCATTGGAGGCCCTTGCTTCCTTCCGCCAACCAGCACACACCCGGAGAATCAGACACACACACCTCTGTGTGTCTGCCACCATCGTGGGAGTCCCAGTACAGACAGGCAGACTGAGAGAAACAGCCCCTCCACCACACACCCCTGGCCATTGGGGAAGCCCCTGTGTAGCTGCACAGGTCTGGAGAAGTCCACTTCACACCCTGTTACCTCCCTGTAAACCTGGGGTCAGAGGAACCCAGGTGCCTGTCTCATTCCCCTATACCTCAGAGGGGCAGCCTTTGTGGCAAGTGCCTGGAACCCTACAACCATCTTGTTGGGAGGAACCCAGGAGGATGACAAGAGGAAGGAGCAAAAGGCAATCTCAGACCCCCAGCCCACAGAGAACAAATCTGGGAGATACAGTCATGGAAGAAAATAGAAGTCATACACCTGAAATCTCCAAGAGGATAACAATAGAAATAAACAAACAACTACATGAGACTGTAAAAGCAATCAGAACAGAAATAATTTCTCAGGTAAAAGAAGAAATGAAAAACATAATGAAAGAATTCCCAAATATATCTAAAGAAGACTTAGATAAAAAAAAGAAGAACATAAGAAAATGATGAAAACCTTGAATGAACAATATAGAAAGGAATTACAATGCATTAAACAGATTCAAAAATATACCCAGGAAATTAAGAAGTCGATCAAAAGTTGGCAAAACTGCTTGAAACAGTCTGAAGATAGACTTTCGGACCTTGAAGACAGGATTGCAGCTAGCTGTTGTGAAAGGAGAGATTTTTTAAAAATAATAAGGAGCCAAGAAACAACAATTCAATGGCTGCAAGATGAGGCAAAGAGAAATAATTTAAGAGTGATAGGCATCAATGAAGAAGGAGGGGTCAATACAAATAAAAATTCTATTTATAGAAATAATAGCAGAAAACTTCCCAAACATAGGAAAAGGATCTGGTATACAGATAACTGAGGCATATAGAACTTCAACTAGCCATAATCAAGACATATAATGATCAAGATCCCAGAAATTCAACACAAGAACAAAATATTAAAAGCTGCTAGAGAAAAGAAACAGATCACCTATAAAGGAAAACCAATCAGAATCACGACAGACTTCTCAACACAAACCATCAAGTCAAAAAGAGTTTGGAGTGAAGTGTTTCAAATCCTGAAAGAAAACAACTTCCAACCCAGATTGATGTACCCTGCAAAACTATCTTTCAAAATTGATGGAAAACTAAGATACTTCCACGATAAACAACAACTGAAGGAATTCATGACCACCAAACCAACCCTACAAAGAATGCTGCAGGATACTTTAGAGAGAGATAAAGATGACCATGGTTCCAGGAACAGCAGCAGAGGAAGACTGCTAAACAAGATAGTCAGTTGAGTGAAGAGAAAAAGCAGAGGGCCAACAACAGGGGGATAGCATGGCAGAGACAAACCAAGGCATGCTGGTTGTAACCAGTGATGTAGATGGCCTCAATTCAGCAACAAAAAGAAATGCAGGGAGAGTGGATCAAAAACAGGATGCATTAAATAAGAATCACATTTAATGCAAAAGGAAATTCACAGACTGAAAATCCAAAGCGAGAAAACAGTTGATCCAAGCAACCGAAGACCAGAAAAAAGCATGGGTGATTAGCCCAGCAACTACAGAATGGATAAGAAAGAGATGGCATTTTCATACAATGGAAAGCTACCCAGCTACAAAGTAGTATAATCTTGATGTTCTTTGGGTGCAGCTGGAGATCATGTTCATGGGTGAAACAATTTGAACTCAGATGGGTGAACACTAGTATAAAAACAGGAGTTAGTGGGATCCAAAAACACAATAGATACTATAAAAATGATAGGGGAGGAAACACCTAGGAGGAGAAGGTAGTAACCACTGTTAATTTCTTATTGTCTTGTCTTGAACTCTTGTAAGGTTTGCACAATTTTGTTAGGTTTGGTTCTGTTCTGTCTTGGTTTGTTAGATTTTACGATGTCAGATGGTATGGGCAACTAATTTGAACATAATGGGATGTATTATGGTAATCATGGCTGATTTCTTATTATCTCATTTTGTAGCCCTATAATGCTTTTATTCTTGTGTTTAATCAGTTTTACTCTGTTCTGTTTTGTTTGATTTTATTATGTGTGATAATATGAACAGCTATTTTGAAGAAAAAGAGACATAGTAACCATTGTCCATTTCCTGTTATCTGGTTTTGAAGTCCTGTAATGCTTTCATTCTTTTGTTTTGATTGGTTTTAATCTGTTTTCTTATTATTTGATTTCACTGTGTATGAGGGTGTGGACAGCTATTTTGAAGAGAACAAGAGACACTATGCAAGCCATTGTTCATTGATGTGAAGTCCTGTTGTGAAGTCCCATAATGCTCTCATTCTATTGTTTTGATTGGTTTTATACTATTTTGTTTTGTTGGATGGTATTGTGTGCAAAAGTATAGGCAACTATTACAAAGAAAACAAGAGACCTTATGGTAGCCACTGTTGATTTCCTGTTGTCTTATTGTGAGGTCAAGTGTTACTTGCATTGTTCTGTTCTGATTTGCTTTGTTCTGTTTTGTATTGTTTTATTCTCTTTAAAATAAAAAAAAGAAAAGAAGTGAAAACTATTATTGTAATCTTTATGCATGGTACAATATCTTGTCCACAGTGAATTTTTTCAATGGACAGATAAAAGAATAAATCAATAAATCATCAAATAAATACAGCAGTGTCTGAGTGACCATATGTCCATCAATATGTATTATACATGATGCATATACATACACATGTCTATATATGTGTGAATATGTTTCTGTTTTTTCCATTAATGCTTTTCATAACCTTTAATGTTCTCTGACTAGGCTTTTTTACTCAGTGTTGACCAAATTATGCCAAATGACTGATTTGATAGAAATAAATATTTATTACTTGATGTATTCTTGTTCACTTGCCAACAAATAGTCACTGGTGTTGATTACTAAGAAATGGACAATCAGAAAAGCACATGTAAAATCAAACAGCTTTATCAGGGCTCTGTACTGTGCTTCCTGGTTAGATGAAAAAGGGCTCATCCCATTCCTCAGCCTTCTTTTCCCAGCACCATAGAATGTTGCTGTAAGAGACATCAAGCCAAAAGCTCAGCAGCAATGTGTTGCAGAGTCCAGAACTCACATACCTAAGCTAATTACAAAGATAATGCTGCAGGAGCACCTGCTTATGCTCTGACCCACACTTAGCCCTGTTTCTGAAATACAATCTGCCGCATTGTGAAATATGGCAGAGGTTCACAGGATTTGTAGGGAGCTACAGATAAGCATCCTATCATTGCCCACACCCACATTCTTACCAGTCTTTTACTTGCTGATTGAGAAGACGGGGGAGGATACTGCTCTATAAATACATAGATTCTGGCTTCTACTGATGATGACGAGCCCTATTCAAATTGGAAACCACAGTGGTGGCACCAAGAGACATAATTTCCACATGGATGGATCCTCAGAGGGCTTACTCAGAGCTGTTAATCACTGCTAATGCCTCTTTGATTATTATGCTTTTTAAAATTGTTAAATCGTGAATTCCCTTTTGCCTATCAGTGGCTCCAAACAAGTCCTGGGAGCTATGTTGCTTTCCAGTCTGCACAGAGAGGATTAACTTTTAGAATGAAAGTTGTGCTGTAGTAAAAAATAAAATTTATGAGAATCTGAAGTTTTTTACAATTTCCCTAATTGAATTAGATCATGAATATATAACCAAACTCCTAAAATATGTGCTTCATCAGCCAAATGGTGCCAGGTTTTAAGTATGACAGAAATGAGTGTACTGTATTATCATGAGTCCTTGATAAAGCTATTACTGTAGCATCTGACACAATTTTTGCAGTTTTCACAAACAAGCAATTCTAATACTTTTGTACTTTTAGAGGATGATAACATGTCATTATGTAGATATTGGCTTAAAAGATAATTTGGACACACACTGCTCTGCATCATATCAATGAAGCTATCAAGTGCACTGGAGTGCCACAGATAACCCAATCCAACCTCCTAAACAGAAGCATTTCTTCCACTACTAAATATCACCAGTAACAAACAGCTCATGAAGCCTACTCTTCCAAACCTGAGTATCTCTAGAAGTTACAAAGTTTTTCCATCTTCCATTTAAAATCTGTTCCTATCATTTTAATCTACTAGTTACACTGTAAACTCTGTAGTGATTTGAACAAATCTAACTCCTCTCTTCAAAGAAGTTCTTTAAAGTACCTAAGAAGAGCTCTCATATTCTCCTTTGTCTTTTCATCTTATAATTTTAAAGAACTAACTCAAGATGCATTAAAAGCAACACTAAAGAACTGTTTAAAATAGAGCAGCAGAAAAGACACAGGATGTGTGATTTGGAAGAACGTTGTAGTCAAGGGTTGCAAGGAAAATAATTATATACAGGACATATAATTTATAGTATTATTTTATAATAATCATCCAAAGAAATAAACACAAAATGTGCAGGAAATCTGTACACGCAATAAAGACCTAGAGAATCCAGCTGAGGGCCAGGCTCTCATGGCAATATCCTGCATGAGTTCAGTTGAAGACCTAGAGCCCATGACAATGTCTCCAACAAGTCCAACTTGAGGCGTAGAGCCCATTCAAGTCTATTTCACGGATCTGTGATGGGAAGGTCCCAAAGTCAGCAGTGGAAGCTAGAAAGTCTGTGCCAGTGGGATGAAGGATCTGTGCCAGTAGGCTGAGGGTTCTGCACTGGAGCCAGGAAATGACACTCAAAGTAAGAACCAGAGCTCTCCCAAAAAGTACCACAGTCATCCTACCTATCTCTTCTGACAATGAGAATGGCCAAGCTCCTATCAGGAAGCCAGCACAACAAACTTCTGCAGATTGACTAGCACACCATCTTCCCCTAAAGAGACAGGAAGCAATGCTCAAAGTAAGGACCAGAACTCCCCTAAAGTGTACCACAGCCATTCTCAGCAACAACAGGACCCCAAGTTCCTCCGATGAGAACAGCCAAGCTCAAATCAGGAAAAAAGCTCGACAAGTTCCTCCAGGAGAACTCATGGCAACAGAACCAACAGCACCAAACAACAACACTAAACAAGTCTCTTCCTCTCCAGGTCTCCTTTTTATGTTGGCAACAATCTTCAGGTGGGCCATCTACACTCAGCACCATGCTGACTCAGTTCAGCTGGTGTTACGTTGACCACCAGTTTTCAGTCCACCACAGATATTATAAGCTATGCTTTGGAAGCAAACAACAAAGCAGTAGATACAGAAAGTCTATTTCAGATAAGAAAGGAACTATCATGAGAAGCTCTAGGCCAGGTTACAGTCTTTTATACACATAAGCTTTATCTTGCAAAAACATGTCTATCTGTCTCTCCTCATTAGAGTATATACTTCAAACTGTTTTCTAGTATTCTCTTTGGTTTCTTTGTGCCATGTCATCCATATTTTTCATGCCCAACTTCCTTTTGAGCATACACACAAAATATGCTACCCTGGGTAAGGAACCAATTTCAGGCTGTGACAATGAGTGTCAATGACAAATGGCAGACCCATAATCACTGCCTCTTTAGCATCCTAGTAAGGGCACTCTGGAAAAGGTAGAAGTCAGGACTCCAAGCACAGCAACTATTCCTACTTGTTACAGTCTCAAAGCAAATCTGACAGAACACTGAACTGTGTTTGTCATTACCACACCCTGACAAATCCCACAAAGAGAACACGTGAAAAAGTCTAAGACAGGCAATAATTGATAAAAAAAATGGTCATCTTTTAAAATTGGGAGGTGAGAAGACAATATATAGTCATACCTTGGTATTCTACTGCTTTGAAACTCATTGAATTTCGTAATTCAAGTATTTTGATGAGAAAATGTTATCCTAGAACTCACCATTTGTCACTCGGTAGGCAAGCTAAAATGTCTCAGTATCAGTTGCCTAATGACTCACTACCCTTTCCAGTCAAAACAATTTGTTTGGTACTCATCGTTTTGGGTACTTTTGGCACCTCCTAGAAGCATTCAAGGAGTACCAATGCATCACTGTATATCTGAATTCTTCCATTATTGCAAAAGAAACTACAATCTGTTTGGTTGAACAATTCGTTGAAAGAGTCATTTTTATGAATTCTTCCACTTTTGTAACAGCTTTTTTTTCTATGTGTTCTTCCCATTTTTGTACATACTTGCAATATGTTATATAGTTGGATTTATAATGCTCATAAAGTACACAAACACTTTGCATTTTTCTTCTTGTGCATTATAATGTCTAATAGATCTAGACTCTGTGTTTGTAGCTGTCATCTCTCAGCTGAGTACTGACTCTGTAGTTGCCTTAAGTTGAGCAGAGATGCTTGGCTCAACTATGGCCTCCCTTCAACATCCTGCATCCAAAGACAGGAGAGGTATTTGGGAAGTTGAGAGCTCCAGTACAAAGGCTCCACTTTCTTGACTCAATTGGGAACAATTATGAAAAGATCAGCTGAAATTTCTGCTGTCATGGTATCAGTATAGCAATTTAACTTCTCCCATAGCCCCATTTACTTTTTTCAGTTCTCACAAGAAAATACTCTGAGGAAGCCACTCAGGTACAAACATGTGCTACTTTTTATGAAAAAAAAAAAAAAGGGATAACTCAGTGGAGCTCAGAGGCACCATGGATTATTCTCAGGCTTTGAAACTCAATGAGATTTGCCTGGTTGGATCAGTGATCTTGAGTGCAAATCTCCATCTGAGTCTGTTTCCTAAGGAAGCCAAACTGTAACATCACAAACATTTTCCCATGCTATAATATAATTTTTCCATGTTTCTCATTTAAATAACTGTTTAATAGTCTCCAAAGTAGAGTTGTCATATTTTAATTGACCATTCCTTATCGTTGAACTATTTGTTATTGCCAATATTTTGTCAGTATAAAGCACATTTAGAGCCAGGCTTGGTGACACACACCTATAAGTCCAGCACTTGGCTGAGACTTGAGGATTGCAAGTTTGATGTCTGCCTGGGTTACACTGCAAGACCTTGACAAAAAAGATAAGAGAGAGAGAGAGAGAGAGAGAGAGAGAGAGAGAGAGAGAGAGAGAGGTCAATCAATAAACCTCCTGAAGTCATTAGTTGATGGTTCTTTCTGTTTTCAATTATTTTTTTAAAAAATTCTCAGGCAGAAGTCACTCCTAAGACAAAGATATAAAGGTTTTCATTTCACTGACACTAAAATTTTATAATTACATTATTATAAAGGTAAGTTCAATATGAAGGTATTCTTTTATGTATTATTGTGTCTTTAACCCAAATATCAAAATACAGTGTTTGAGGAGTCCAAAGAAAAGTAGAAAACACAGAAAACATAATTAACTTGTGCAGCATTCTGGTACAGTTGACTGAGCGAGTCCATTCATGCACAATGCCATAACCCAGTATACAATTCTTGTAAATATTTATAGAATGAATAAATGAATATTCAAGTTGCTTTAGATTTTAACTTAAAGTCAAGTAGGTACATTAATGAAGAAATGTAAAACATATAGGTAACATTAAAAAAGTGGACTGTATACTAATAAGCCCTTGGCTTTAACTTCTTAAAACATACTCTTTCAAAGCAAAGGTGATCATTGTGGAGACAGTAATAAAACACATGTGGATGTGGGTTAGATCCTTTTTCATTCAGATATTAGGCACTAAAGAGACTAAAAAAGAGTTAAAAAGGAATGCGTGAAAGTCAATAAAATGCAATAAAATCAGAATCAACCAAAAAATAACAAGCCAAGATTATAATTATCTCACCAGGACACATGCTATAATTTCTTAGAAGTATCAGAAACCAGAAGATGTTAAGATAAATCTAAAGCCTTAAATTTGGGGACAAGTAGGAAAGAAGAATATAAATTGAGCTTGTTTTATCTGGTGAA
Source organism: Cuniculus paca (assembly GCA_004365215.1). NCBI lineage: Eukaryota > Metazoa > Chordata > Mammalia > Rodentia > Cuniculidae > Cuniculus > Cuniculus paca. The sequence continues at coordinate 15,863 of RJWT010004168.1, read as the reverse complement.
ACACACTGTCAAATCCTAATAGTACAGCATAAAAGTCATTTTCTGTTCTTATTTCTCATATATCCCAAAAGAATCATCTCTCGAATGAAACTAATTTCTTCAATACCTCATGTTCACACATTGGTCATTCAAGCCTATGTCATATCACTTACATTCCTACTCTTGGATTGCCCAAAGGAAAACTGACAAGCAGAGGGGACAGAAAAGTACCCTGTTCCTTATAGAGGGAAAGCAAGGAAAACATATGTCATGTAGAAGGGGCTGGAGATGCTTCACATGTACAAGGCCTAGGATTTGATTCCCAGCTCCACAAAAACAAAACCACATAGAAGGTAGAAAACGCTAAAAGCAAAAGTTGAAAAACAAGGAAACAGCGCTAAAGATATGGTTTATTCTATTAAAGATAGGTTTCAAAAGAGATATAAAACAAAAAACATCTAAATTTAGAGCTTTTCTTTTAAACTTTCATCATTCCTACAATACTCTTTAACTCCTAAAGAAAACAAAAGGTTATATGAAAGCTCTCTCTTAAGATGTGAAAGCAAACAAAAATGCATTATCGAAAAGGTCAACTGAATCTAATTCTTGACAGAAAAAAGATATTACAAAGCTGTAAGATCTTGAATTCATACACAAAGATGCCACATTCCTTTTAAAATGTTTCTTTAGTATACTATAAAAAAGAGTCACAATTAAAAATAAAAGAGCAAGCTGGCTTTTCTCCTCTCAGCATGGCCAGAATGTTGCTGCTATTTCCTTGCTGGTTTCCAGAGATATCAACGGTCAACATACTTTTGTTTTTTCTATCCCACTCACAGTGAAATGGTTGGCCCTAGGTAATCCAGAAGACAAATAGATATTTGAGGTTTGATGTGTGTGTGTGTGTCACTATAGTGATCTTGTTCTAAGTGTATAGTTCCTAATATTGACAATCTTTTTAAACAATTTGCCTTTAAATCTAAATTCTGCCATGTGTAGAACCTACACTACAGTAAAGCTTATTGCTAACATCCCAATTTCACTACTGAGAATTATTCAAGTACTTATTAAATAAGCAGAATGAGAACAAAGCTAACTATAATAAAGTTCCCATTTAGTAATTCCAACATTTACTCTGTCCTACACGTCTCACCTATTAGTCTAATATTGTGTTTATACTGCACTAAGGTGACAGCGAAGACAATGATCAGTAAATACCACTGCTATTTGGGTTTTTGTCTCCCATACACAGGACTAGATCCATCCCAATGCTTAGTTAAAAATGTTCTTCCCAAAGGAACAAGACTATGAAGTAAGATAGCACAAAATTGTGAGTGTGTGTGTGTGTGTTGTGCAGGTACACATGCACAGGGATTGAGAGAACAAGGGAAGGAAGGCAACAAAAGAAAAACAAAACTATAAAACACGAGATGACATCGTTTCATATGTTTGTTTAGGATTCTAAGTTTGAAATGTGAATATAGCTCACTTAAATTCAATTACTTCTATACAATAACTAAGATTTGAAAAAAAAATCTGAAACAGATACAAGTTTTGAAACTGATACTTCATATGGCTATCCAAAGAAAAGAGGAAATGCATGTCCAACCTGTGTTGCATGCTGTGAGCTGTCACTAATTTAAAGATCCAAGTAATAGTAATAACTTTAACCATATATAGTTACAGGCACAAGTGATTTTCATCTTGGAAATGGTTCACTTTACACACCCATAAGCTCAATTTAAGCACTAACTACCTACTTCACATGATATCCCACCTCAAATAAAGATTCTGTTTAACTGACCACACTGTTGTATGGAAATGCAGAAACCACTGCTACTAAATATGGAAGCACTTTTATACTACATTGCAATATTACCTAATAACTGATGACAGACTGAAAAATAATTTACCCTAGTATTTAAAATGTCAGGGAACCAGTCAAAAAATCAGAGTCCACAGAAAAGAATATGTCAATGACTGATGAAGCTTTGAATTCAAGCAAAGTACTGAGGAAGTCCAAAATATAATAGTATAATAATGTAATAGTAAGAGCATTATAAGAAGAAAGTTATATTTCTAGTGCAGCTGTCAGTCATTAAGTATCAAGAAAATAGGTAACATAAGGAATAGAAGTAGTCAGTAGTTTTTGTTTTCCAAAATGTGTCGCTATTAGATAGCATTTGCTATGTTAGAAAACAATTAGTAAAATATTCTGTAATATGGGAGAAACAATCACTTATTCTGATATCAGTTGCCCTGCAACATTAGATAAGCAGAATAAAATTGCTTATATTCTACTGTGATTTCACCATTAAGGTCCATGTCACTACATCAGATTATAAGTGAGATCACAAAAAATAGATGGTGTCTAATGCAGACATTGATTAAGTAGCATTTGGTGCTTTTGTTGATGATAATAGGAAAGATAAAATACATGTAAGTGTAAAAACAGACTACAAGGTCTTAAACTTACTTATGTTTGTTAGTTTAGTTTTGTGTTATTTTGTTTCAATTGGGACTACAATCCAGCAGAAATGAAAAGTCCCTTTGGACTTATGATCTATTTAGGTCTACCTTTTTTTTTTCTTTCTCTTTTTGTACCAGGAATCGAACTTAGAGCTTGAACTTGCCAGGTAGGCTTTGTGCTCCTGAGCTATATCCCCGGCCTTTAAGTCTATCATTAATCAACAAATTTTTACTTAGAACAAACTTGCAAGACTTTTTTAATTCTCATATGCCTTTACCAAGTTTCGTTAATTTGTGAGCAATTTGCTTAATTTACTTTCGCTGTTCTCTTTTGTCTACACACACACACCATTTGAGAGTATTAGATATTATGCCCTTTTTCTCCTAAGTATCTAAGTGTATTCTGATTAACAACTATCATCTAATCGTCAGTTTACATTCAGATTTTGCTTATTGTCTCAATAATGCCCTTTCCAGCTAGTTTCTTCCCTATTTCGAGATACAACATAAGATCATGTTTTCACTCATCTTTTGACTTTAGTTTCCCTTCCTCTAGAATATTTCCTCAGGCTCCCTCTGCTCTGAAACCATATTTCTTTGATACCTACATTTCCAGGCACTCTGACCTCGGTGGTGTGGCAACAAAAAGTTAGGCATGACACCCGACCACTCGGTACCCACTTGAAGAGAATGCCATATAAATAATGAGGGAGCATGCTATAATAGAAATACAAGGAAGGTTCTTCTCATTTTTATCAGTTCAGTTTTTTTTTTCCTAAGGGAATCAGGAAAGTACTCCAGAATCATCATTGGCAAGAGATATTTATGAATTTTTTTAATTCAAAGAGTTTACCAAAGTAATACAAAGTGCCATAAAGCAGCATACAATAATATATACATACACAGTAGAGAGGCTGTTTAAGAAACAAATAGTTCTTTTAATGTGCTACCGCCATTTATTTTCAGAAACAGAGAAACATGTGGCATGGAGGGCAGAAATCTATACTCCTTTTCTGCAGTTAGAAAATCTATTTTCAAATCCAGCCTCAATTATTTGTTAGCTAAGTGATTTGGAGTAAGTCACACACTAAGCCCTAATTGTTTCATATATAAGATGAAGAGAAGTCAACAAGACATGAAATAATACTCCTAAAAGTTCCTTATAAACTGCAAAGCATTACCAAATTTATACATGTATACAAGTGTATATACATGAAGTAATGCACATATGTGCATATCCGTGAACATATATACATGGAGAAAGAGAGTGAGAGATATTTTCAAGGTGCATTTCATTTGTGGATTTTTTTTTTCCTGACAAGTGATCCTCCCTTATCACTAGAGAAGTTTTGAATCCCACGTTTCCCAGACCTTGTGGGTAGTATTTCCACTTCCCTCAGGATAACTCTCTTCCGGTGGCCACAGCTAAGCATCCTTCCATTCTGCCCACAGAATTAGAGAAGCTCCTTAGTTCATGGCCTGAAACCTCATTAGCATCTACATTAACAATTCAGGAGAGCGGAGAACACATCTGCTTTATTTACTGTCAGGTCTCTTCAGCCAGCACAGGTCTGGCACATGGAAGGTATTCAGCAAATTCTTGTGGGACGAATGAACATCAGTTGAGATACTGTCCAGACCAAAAGTCATGACAAGGCCTCACTGGCTCCTTCTTAAGTCAGCTGCCAATTAGGCAGCAGTGAGGGAACCAAAACTTTCATCACTTCTACTTTGCAATGTTTTTAAAAAAAGTTCACCCCTGAACTCTTCAACTGGAAATACCATTGAACAGTACAAATAATGTACTCATGTAGAAATCCTACTAGAACTGCTAAGGGAATACACAATTTTTCAAAGATTATCATTAATGTTATTTAAACTCTTTCAACTCTCACATACCATTGTCCTATGTTTCCTCACAATACACATCACTCTGAAGTCATCTTATTTCTCTATTATTTTTATTATCTACTTCACTACTCTGTCTGCTTTTTTTCTGCTTATTATCAGTACCTAGAACAGTACCTGAAAATAGAAGATAGTCAATAAATATTGGCACTGATAGAACAAAGTACTTAAAACTACTCCTTTAATAGTGCAAGCATCACCTTTACAATATGTACAGACTTCACTAGAAGTCTTTTCCTATAGTTGATAGAATAAACTTCAGCCCAAACGAAGTTTTTCCCAGTGATCATTTAGAGCTCTAACTTAAAGAAATTTTTTGATTTGCAAAAAGCCAGTCTCTTGATTACTAAATTTTCTATCTAAAATATTACGCTTGACACTAAAGCAAAAATATAACAACAAATTAATAGAAGCAAGGGGAATAGCTATCAAGCTACACAGGACATGGATTCATCTTAAGTGCACACAGCTAAGCAAAAGAAGCCAGCAAAAAAGACATCCTTATGTATGATTTCACTTATATAACATTCTGAAAAAGCTAAAAGTATGGAGCAGCAAACACAGAGTACTTGCCAAGGATCTGGAGAGAAATTGGGGTTGAATAGGAGCCACAGATTTTTTAGGGAGTGAAAGTATTACATGTCATATGGAATGGTGAATACATGACATAATACATTCATCAATGCACATAAAACTTACAACACAAACAGTGAGGCTTAATGAATACAAATACGCACATCTATGTGTGTTACAGTGGTACCTCAGTTCACAAACGCTTCTGTTTGCAAACAGTTTTGTTTGCAAATAGAAGTGCTTGGCAAAATTATATTTTTGCTTGCAAACTCTTTATTAGGTAATGAACACTATCACAGACATCTTTCCCTTACAGACATGACTTTTTCAAAACTGTAGAATGAATTAAGTTTGTGAACTGAGGTACCACTGTGAAAATATATATTTATAAAATCTTTGCACTTAGCTTTACATGTGTGTGTATATGTCATTTGTGTGTGTATATATACACAAATAACATCTATACACACACACGTGTGTTATAAGGTATTCTAGGATGGAAATAAAGACCACAGTAGAAAAACCTAGATGTATTATAAATGTGTGTGGGAAAAAAACTCACTAAAGGTGGTGAGGTAGAAAGATACTGCCCGGAGTAACCTTGGAAATGAGTGAAGTCTATAAAACTCTGTAACTCTGTTCTCTGAAATTGCCCATAGACACTATAACCTTGCTAGTAAAACTGCTTTTCATGGGAGTTTGTATTAATAATTTTGAAACAATTACACATGTACCCTAGAATTGAACAACTGAGTAAATGTGTGCTAAGGAGAACCAGGGTTCTCATCAATAGAACAGGAGGTTCCAGACAAGTAAGGCGAAAAGTCACAGTGGTCAAATGGTAAAAGAGTGGTCTTCAAAGCACTGTTAATGTTGCACCATCTCATCCCTTTCAGGTCTACCCACTACCTCTAATCATTTCAGGATAAACAAAACAGAAAGCACAGCACAAAAGTCCTCTCCAATTAAAACCACAACCTAAGATCTCTGTTAGGGATTATTAAATGAGATGCCACAACAATATTCTTTAATTCTTCCATTAAAAAAAAAAACATTGGCAGGTGGCTATAGTGGTGCACACCTATAATCCCAGCACCTTAAGAGGCTGAGGCAGGAAGATTACTAGTTCAAGTGCAGCCTGGGCAACTTAGTGACTTATTGAGACCTTGTCTCAATACTTAAAAATAAAATTGAAAAGTGTGAGGCACTTCAGGAAAGGACCTGAATTCAATCCGCACTGAAGAAAAAAAAAAACAAAAAACAAAAAACAAAAAACCAGCACCTAAATAAGGCCCTTTTGCAGCCTTTTTTGCCAGCCTAATAACACCTAACATATTAAGCCACCTATATAATACAATCAGCTTGAAATTTTAAGGTCAAAAGAACAAACACAGTGCTTATTAAAGCATCACCATGAATCATATTTGTTTCATAATAGCAAATATCATCCCCTAAATTTTCATTTTCAATGCCTGAAATCTAAAGAAAAACCAGGACATTTCTAATAAAAAATAAACCAAAATACAATGAAAGTGTACAGTCAAATTACAATGAAAATGTGTAACCCTAAGTACTGATGAGAAATCATCTTCAACACTATTAATACTACTTGTCACATACAGACAAGTCACCTAAATACATTTTGAAAGAACAACAAAGTAAAACGAAACATCATTACAATTCTGAAAATCCAAAAAACTAGAAAAACTGTGTGATTAGTATTAGAGGGATGATGACATGAAAATCCCAGTCCAATGATCAAAAAGCAGAATGAAGTTGGGGAAAGAATACAGTGTTTTAGTCAGACAACCAGATTTAAATCCTGCTTCTGTAGTTCATTAACTATGACCAAAGCTAACAATGAGAGTAAGCTTCAAAAAGTATTAGTTAGTTCACCTAAAATAAATGAGCAATATTGACCTCCCAGATTTGTTGCAAATATTACTTTGTAAACATTAAAAACAATAAGAGCAATAATAATAATACCAAACATTTGTTATATATCAGACTGTTCTAAGTACTTCTAAGTGCTTAATATAAATTAACTTATAGTATCTCCCCAACAACTCTAAGAAAGGAAACATATAGTTATGTTATCTCAATTTGATAAATGAGGAAAATGAAGTACAGAAAGAGTAAGTAATCACTCTAATTCACGTAGCTATTAAGTAACTGAAGTTGCATTTTCAACCCTAGTAGTATATCCTTGGTCTTTACCCCAAATTATTATATTGCAATAACATCATGAACTTATTTCCTCTGCCACAACTTTAATTTCAATTCATCTCATTAAAATACTAAAAATATTTACTTGTAATGAAAGAGAAAATGATCAGTTAGCAAGTTATAGTAATAAGAATTATATAGACAGAATTCACTTATGGCTATCAATCTTAATTCATCAATAAAAATAATAAGTGGGTATTACACCAGCTAGTTCTTCAAGATATTAAATATGTTAAACATATTCTAATCCATTGAATAATTATATGATTAAGAGTTTATTCTGAAAATCCACAAAGAAGAGGTTTTAAGGCTAATTTTTCAGTTTTGCCACCAATTAAAAAACTCCTGAGGGCACATTCCAAATCACAAGGAAACTAAAAAGTTCACACAAGTTTTAATGTCAACAAATTATTACTTATGAAAAGCAACAACAACTCAAAAAATTCCATAGCAGCTAAAGATTTCTGGAATCTGTGGCACCATATAAAAGGCTCTGCTTCCACAGTACCATTTTTCAAAACCTCTGACAGCAAGAAAACATAGTGAGGAATAAGCCCCAGAGGTCACTTCCTCCAGTCTTCTCCCTAACACTTTCCAAACAAAATAATCCCATGATAACATCACTCTCATTCTGACTTTAAATGTGTTAACTTTTTGAAGAAGATAGAACACCACTCAGACAGCGACCTTTAAAACACAGAAAATGTTAATGAATGTCCTTTCATAACATGTCTTCTCCATTATTTTGAGAGAAAATGCACTTAGCTCAGGCAGTATAAGACTATGTTTTTTGAAATGCTTAGCAAATAGCGATGCTTACTAAAATAGCAAAAGTTAATCTGCTACAATTCATCAGTAAATGAATTGACCCAGAGTGATCATTTTTATCTGATCTCTGACCTACGAGACATCTTTGTGCAACACCATCTCCCCGTCCTGCAGCTCTTGCATCTCTATAGCTGAAACACCCACAAACCTCCCCAGCAGCATCAAAACTCATTAAACTGAAACAGTCATAACTGCATTTATATCTAACTCATGATGGCAAAGAGGATGATGCAATGTGTCATCCTTACACTTAACTCTCTACTCTGTCTCCTCCACAACACTTCTTCATTCCAAGCCACAGGGTCAAACACTAATGCTGGAGCAGCAAACATGTCATGGAGCCTTTAACACTTGCTTCAACATTACCACTCAACCATTAAAATTTCCAAGAATACTAAGTGTCAAGCATTATAGAAGTATAAACACATTTTTTACTATTTAATTTGAACTACAAATAGGATTTGCAAATTATGACTAAAAAGGTTTATATTTTTCAGACAACTAAAATTAGATCATTTCAGTATGCAAAAGACATTATGTACCAACTAAGGAAGTAAATTTAACATTAAAAGCTTCCAGCTGACAGGGCACTGTTTACAACTATCTTGTTTTGCATAATCTTTTTCCAGAGTTTTAAGGGCCTCGTTAGTTTAAGGGCCTGCACCGCATTGCCACAGTGATGACCAGAGCACCAAAATGATAGCCAGCCAGGAGCAGATTGTACTCAGTATTTCTAAGTAGTAAATCATGAGACAAAAGGCAGACACAGGCTGTTTCTAACTCAAAAAAAAAATAAAAATCAATAGCAAAAACATATATATGTATTTTATATCTGGGAAATTTTTTTTCTTTCCAATTACTAGAGGGGCATGAACCACTATTGTGAGTGTATATTTTCCAGGCATCCTTAGAGGAGGTGAGAAAATAAATACATGATGGAAACTTTACTGGTCTACCTCAAATGGCTATCTATCTATCTCTCTCCCCCCTCCCCACCTCATTCTCTCTCTCTCCAGGTCCCCTTTTCATTCCTTGTTATCTCCTAACCTCAGATTTCAGCCTGATCTCCCAGGAAATGGTCAAACTTATTGAAGTTTATGTTAAACAGATGGAAATGGTCATTTTAGAAGCAGAAAAGTTTGTTGCTATGTTCATATTTTCTGGCTTATGACGTCACATCTTGTTTGAGAGTAGGGAAACCACAGATGACGCACAAAGTAAATAAGCAAGCACATTTCCAGTCCCTACTACAACACTATAACAAGAAAATAGAAGAAGCACATATTCACCAATCTGAATCTACCAATATTCTAAATACACTCCCCAGAGGCGACAAATGCAAATCATAGAGTTGGACCATGTCCCTGGAGCATCCACAGAAAAGGTTCCTATGTATAAAAATGTTTCTTAACCCACTTGAAATTCTATTCCACCATGCCATTCTCCATCCCCTCCCCAAAAAACTCCATTTCTTTTGTTTCACTCTCCAGTGAGCTGACCAATTTCTTCATTTTTATAAATTATTACAAAAGAGAATTTATGTGTAATTTTTTAAAAAGATGAAACCTTAGCAAGTTAAAATCATAGCTTAGTGACTTATTAAAAATAAAGCTTTCATTGAATATGACCAATAAAGCTGCTGTCTTTTTGTCCTCAGCCCATATTTCAAGAATTATGGAAGGACAATACTCAGAAATAAACAGCTACGTCTTAAGCATATGGTCATCTTTCGGGTCTACAGCAACACCTGGTCAATAAGTGACAGACATTTATTTTTATTCTCCAGAGATTCAAATTGTGTTTTAAAATCTTGAGAACATCAATCATTACTTAAAGGAGGAAAAACATCCAATTTACTATTTCTTTTCTAAGAGATACTGTTAACTACTTTTCTAAGAGATACTGTTAAAACCACTATTCCCTGATTATCACCAGGTTTCCTTAATATCACTGTTTGCTCCTCTTTTCTCTCAATGGTTACTCTGTACCTCCTAAAAGCTTTTGAAGGGCACCTAAACTGTGGTGGGCCAACAGTCTTCCCTCACAGTGACCATGCTAAATTGTCAAACCCAGGGTTTCTTCTCTGCAAGAATTCTGCATGCTCATTTACAACTCACAGATCAAATGCCTTTAACACTCCCTACATGAACATTATCTTTTAACACTTCCTACTCCCTGTAACTTAGTGATTCTCAAGCTATAGAACATCAGCAAAGGAGATGTAAAGGTCAAGAAAACATTGAGAACTTGGACAAGGAGCAACTTTTCAAAATACTAAAGGTCTCTCCATGGAGATTTTGATACATCTCTCTTTGTGAGGTATCATCTTGCCCTACCCTTTGAAAATACTCCAAGAGTCTGAAAATGGAAAAATCAGAAAACTTTGATCAACTTCTAGGTAATGTCCAGTTAGGCCTGCTATTATTCTTGTCCTTCATCTTCTCTAATAATAAGGTTTACTTCAGTAGTATGATGTCCCCAAAAGCTGTAGAACTGAAAGAGGTACTTTTTGCTAAAAACCTCTGTGTGACATTAGGGCAAAAAGTTTTCCTGTTATAACATCTACTTTGTGTGGATACAATGTAACTCTCACACACCAAGCCCTTCAGAGAGTACTACAATAAAACTCAGTTATAGATACCTTAAGGATGCATGATTCAGTGCAGTTTATAACAGTACTTTTAGCCATGTTAAACGTATACAAAAACTAGAAGATAAATACTGGTGTCCAAGATATATACTTCTCAAACCCCAAGCAGAGCACCTAAGTAGATGATCTGCTTCACTGGTCAGGTCACAAAAGACACTTCTGAGTCATAAAAAACATCATGAGTATAGGACAGACACTCTCCAGCCCCAAGCAGAACCTCCCAGAAATGAGAGTATGACCTTGAGGAAAAGAAACTTTTTAACTGAGAGTAAGGACCAGAGAAATATGGATCATATAAGGTTTATAACACTATCATGAATATTTAGACAAGCATTTTGTTATAATGTTTTTAAATTTGCAAGTAAATGGCATGTATGTAATTTCCACTCAAACATCTTCAAGAGTCTTAAAACTAAATCACTTGAAGACAAGGTCCTGGTCTCAATTTGCCATACTCTCCAAGTCTCTCTTGAATAGAAAATGAAACATTTATATCTTTACTTTCCTCTCTTTCATTTCTCTTTCAACCATAAAAATAGATAGTTAATATACCGAGTATATTAGCAGTACACTGAAGAATTCCTGAGACATCTTCAAATTCCTCTTTGTTGGAATGGTCTGCATAGGAGCATCTGTTAGAGATATTGTGGAAATTCTTTTCTGCATCCCTATAACTAAGAAGAAAATAAAATTAGCATATGGGGAAATTTTTTAGAACATCTGCAAATGCATTCATGCACACACATATAAGCACACAATCTATGCTTTGAGCATAATCACATTTTAAAATAACTGAGGCTTCAGACATACTTCTGGCATAACCACTACTCCTGTCAGTATTAGCAGGATGGCCCTACAATTGGAGGAGTCTGCTAATAAAAAACAGTTGTTTGTGAAAAGCAAAGAGGAGGAGAATCAAAATATGTATCAACTTTGTATAGTTGATGTATCCTTACCTGAAGACTTCATTGCTGCTGGTAATCTGTTTCCATAAGGAAACTTCCCAGAAGAAGAAATACTAATGGTACTAATGTGGTGCACTGTCACTCAACCGTGTTGAAAATAAACAGGCTTTAACCTCTACCACAGTGAAGAAGATGGCATTAACGTAATATGGATAATTTCAAAATAAACATATAGCATTTAGAGCCTGGGAGATTTTGAGTCATGGTCTTACCATTTTCTGTCAGACTTTGGACAAGTAATCTCATCTCTGTTAGTGTAATTTCCCTTTCTCATATTATGAAGGCACCTCCAACAGTTCTAAATGACATAGCATTGGTATCATCCGGTGTTGGTTGGAACTTTCCAGTTTCCTCTAAATGACAGGTGAGGCATCAATGCTAAGGACAATGGGAGCCACATGGTTCCACATCCCAAAAGAGTAGCCAAGAAGATCAGAACGCTTCGGTATCTAAGAAGTGACTAAGTAGACATTGCCACTATCATCCTAAGAACAGCTCACAGAAGCAAAGGAATAGATAGAACCAAACCAATCCTCAGAAGACTGAGTTGGGAATTCTCAGAAGAGCCGGTCTGTAAAGAGCATGTTGCTGCACTTTTTCCTTCTGCCATGAGATAAGGACAGAACAAAGCACTCCCCACAGAAGCCCATTTGGGAAGAGCAGTCTATGGCTGGTAAAAAGATTGGGGTGGGTGAATATCCGGTGAGGCAGTGGATTTGCTGATGATTCCACCACTGCTGACTGACTAGAGGAAAAGTATTCTGAAGAAAGTTACTGACAAGGAAATGAAATAAAGCAAAATTGAAAGCAACCTACAGGCCCACCATTAGGCAAGGCAAAAAATATGATTTTCCCATGGATTAGGGAGATGCCACCAGAGAGAGGCAAGCTTGAGTTGTTCAGGCAGACTGCTGCTTTGCAGTCCAGGGGCTGGAATTCCACCAGCAAGACTGTGAAGGGGGGTTCTTACGGGCAGATGCTGGAATTTCAGAAGCTGTCAGGGAGAGTCCATCCCTGCACCACTAGTGAATTCAAAAAGGCTTCTGCCATTTTTTATTTCACTCTGTCTGACTTAGCACATCGGAAGAGAAAGGGACCCAGAAAGGTGTGGCCTGGAAAACAGAAGTGAAAATACACCTCATATTCTCTCTGCATTGCATTCCAAGTACCTCAAGTCAAGCCCTGATTCACATAAAGAGAGAGGGAAAAAGGGTTTGACTAGACCTGAGACTGAAGATTTAAATCAGCCTGCAGTAGACTTCATAATCTTTAAAATTACGTGGGGAAAAAAAAGCAACCTATCCAAGCAAATATCAAAGGGAATTCATCCTAGGGTCTTTGATGTGATTAGAGAGAAAATATAAAATGTTTTGTTGTTTGTATACCTCACTGATATCAGACTTCAATAAACTGATGAGGCAAAATGCTTGCTATAGTTCCTAAGTACAGCACTTACACCATGAGGAGTAGAACAGGAAATATTGACATTAAACACAGACACATACAGTATTATTTTTAAATCAACTTTCATCCTTTTTAGTAGAATAACTTTGGGCAAATACTTTTTCCCTCATCCTCAATTTCCTCTTCCATAAAATGAATGTAGTACAATGAGTCTATGAAATATATGCTTAGGGGAAAAAAAACAGAAGTGCCCAAAATGTTGTATCAAGCATAACAGGCAGTCATTCTTTATAAATATATGGAAAAGAACTAGGTCAATTTTTAAATAAAATAATTTACAGTTGCAAAATTTGACCATAAAAACATAAGTAATATATTTGAAGTTTGTCTCCCAGAATAATCAGAGCTCACCCACCCTTAATTTTACTTCTAACCCTCTGTTAAAATTATTTTGGCTTAATCTCTTGTCCGTTGTCAAAAGAAGAAAAGAACAGAAGGTTGGCTGTGTAAAACAAATACAGGGCCCACAGTGATAATGGGAGTAATAGAAGTTAATTTTAGATGATTATGGGAAACCATGTCCCAGACATCAACTGGAGGTTGGCAACAGTCCTAACTGTGATATTAACACAACAGTGTGCATTCTTCTCAAAAGAAGAAAGTGAATGGCATGATTCTGAACATAACTTCTTTAAGCTTTATTGTTTAAAATACATAACTGATGAACAATATATCTCAGGGATATTAATTATCATTTGTTTTCCATGATAGTTTACTACAGAAATTTCCATCAACACTGCCATAGTAATCCATTTGTGTGAGCTATAGACCAGTAAGAGTCATAGAATATAAACACGAATAAGAACAGTTGGGTCAGACATGCAACAGACAGAAATTTCAGTTTAAAAACAGTTGAAAGAAAAGAAATTTATAAGAAAATTGTAGTTGGAATGTGAACTAAGTGTGTGTGGCTCTTGATGGTAAATAATGGATTCCTAACTTCCAGAAGCCCAGGGGAAACAGGGAAAGAAAAGCAAGAGATAAAGGAAGCAACAATAAATAAAAACTGATGCACAGAAGAGTCAGGTGTTAATAGTGGTAATGATAACTGAACCAACATGTTGATGATCTTGGTGTACCAGGCTCTGTAGTGACTATATGATTATATGACTCAACATACTAAAGACTTCATTTACACATCACCCCAACTCTGTGGCTATTCTCATTTTTAAAATGAGAAAACTGAGTCTCAGAAATTTTAAGTAACATGCCCAAGATGACAGTAACAGAGCATGCCTTTAATACTATGAAGGTCTTATACATCTACCTCCAAAGCACGATCTCTCCCTAGCAAAGACACATCGAGAGGAAAAAAGGCATAAGAAACTGTCAAAAAGGACGTTAGAAAAAAATGCTATCATAAACAGATGTTTCTCAATCCTGAGTTCCTTTTAACTACAAAACTGAACCCTGTCTCCTAGTAACCCATTCTGCTTGTATCTTCCACCCCTCATTGCTCAAAAAACTAGCCCATTGTCTAGAAGTTTTAGTTAGAAAGCAAACTACATAAGAGGACACACTTGCTGCCCCCTTATTCATTTTAGGTTGAAGGAAGAAGACTATGCAAACAGGAGGTTCTCCAGGTCAGCACCAATGTGTAGAGTTTGTATGTTAATCAGAATTTACAACAAAGTCAGGCACATAGTGGAAGAATAATAAGCATAAATTAGAAGCTATACAAATAAATCTGTGTAATTTATGCCATAAAAAAGGGCTTTGAAAACTAGAATGATAAATTTTACCACTGTAAGGTGAAGGGGAGATTATTTCTACTTCTCATTTTATACCACCTTTTCCCAAGTTTAATTTATTCACATTCACTATGGTTCTAAAAACATCTATGAACTCATTTCTAGAGTATTATTTGTTTATTCACTGCCCCCTCAGTCCCAAAATGTTGGTCTTTCACATGTGTCAAGCACTTATAAAAGCACAGGAATACAGAATTAAACATGACAAATGAGAAAATAAGATAATATCAGCCAATAACAAGCACTTTGAAAAGAAATT
Organism: Cuniculus paca; assembly: GCA_004365215.1. Classification (NCBI taxonomy): domain Eukaryota; kingdom Metazoa; phylum Chordata; class Mammalia; order Rodentia; family Cuniculidae; genus Cuniculus; species Cuniculus paca. The sequence continues at coordinate 791 of RJWT010004168.1, read as the reverse complement.
ATAGAGGTTAGTATAACAGAAGATGTTGGAGACTAAGGTAGGAGAGTATTACTTGAGATTGTGTACTAAAGATAAACATTTCTGAAGAGTTGATAATTGAGAGAGACCTGAACATACAGAAAAATAAGTAATGCAAACACCTGGATATAGAATAGTACATACAAAGGCTCTGAGGCTAATCTTACTATAGTTGATAAAACCAAAAAACAACAGTTTGAGCAGAGTGAAAAGTGAGTGATAGAAGTGGAAGAAATTAGCAGAGCAGATCACAGAATGAACTCAGATAGTATTCAGTCATAATAAACCATTACAAGCCGGACGTGGTGGCGCACTCCTGTAATACCAGCATTTGGGAGGCTGAGGCTGGAGGATCATTGCAAGTTCGAGACCAGCCTGGGCTACAAAGTGAATGTATGGCCAGCCTGAACTGAATAATGAGACACTGTCTCAAAAAGACTAATAATAATAATAATAATAATAAACCATTACATACTTTAACGCAAATGCTCTTAAGTGTGATCTAGGATCAGTAGTAAAGGATCACCTGAGAAGATGTTAGAAAGATCAGTCCTTGACTCTCCCCAGACATGATGAACCACAAACTTCCTTGGTACAATGGTGAATCTTGGTTGTTAACTTGCCGAACTGAGGGATTACCTAGAAAACTGGAAAAGCATGCCTCCAGGTATGAGTGTGAGGGTGTTTCCTGTGAGTCAGTGACCTGGGTGGAAAGGACCCTCCCTGAATGCAGGCAGCGCCAATAGGCTGGGAGCCTGGGTAAACAAAAAGAA
>RJWT010004167.1:0-34191 GCA_004365215.1 Cuniculus paca | reverse complement strand
CTGGCTCCTTGCTGAATCTCTCAGTTAAACTTCTAAACTTCTCATGTTGACACAGTGTATCAACCATAACAGTGGGGTTTGCTTTAGACACCTTTTCCCCCACTCTATGTGGGGGCTGTGGTGTTGACCAGTTGAGAGTGGGAGAGTGTCAACACTGCTCAGTGAAACCAGCTCTGTCTGAGGAGGAATACAGCAAGGAGTACTCCTCTGGCTGGTAGACCTGGATATCTCCTAGCAGCCTCTCTGAGCTGTGGCCAAGCTGCAAATTGGTGGTGCTGTGTGCTGCACTCCCTGTGTGTCTGTAAAGTTGAGACAGTAGCAGAGTTTTGTGGAGGGACAGGTTGGTTGCTCCTGTCTCCTTCCAGGTTCCTCCTTGAGCCCTGGAAAAGGCTCTCAATCTCTGATTGTGCCTTCTACATGGGTGGGGCCAGCAATGCTGTTTCCACAGTTAGGCTCAGGACCATGGGCAGGCTAGGGGATGTACTGAAGCTGCTTGTGGCACCTGGGATGCCATCGACTGTGAAGAGGCTGGGGCTGGAGACTTTGGTTTTGGGGCCACATAGATGAATTAGGGGGCTTCCAGCTGGTGGGGGCCTGTTTGGGGATCTGTGCCAGCCTGTCACTTCAGCTGTGTGCTCTAACTCTAACCTTAGTGCTGGCTCCCATCTCAGACCACAGCATGTTCCCTCTTCCTCTCCTTCCCTTGCCTTTTCCTCCCCTTTCTGCCTCCTCCAAGGCCCTTGCCTAGGAGGATCCCGCAGGTGGTTTGTACCCTGAGCCTGGCCTGGTATGGTGCCTGCTGGTCCCTGCTTTATGGCCCTGGCTCTCTGGGCTCTTGGTAGATGTGTTGGAGGGGGTAGGTGGGCAGGCATTGCTGCTGCTTTTTTGGGTAGCTGGAGGATACAGACTTCTGGGGCTGGGGGACTCCAGGGGAAAGAGTTGCTATCCTGTCTACCTACCCCGCTGCCCCCCGGCAGTGGTTCCCTCCTAGCTGGTGCGCTAGAGTGGCTCCATTTGAAGTCAGGAGAACCTTGGCTCACCACTGTGGTCTCCGCTGGGCTGGAGGTGGATGGCCCTTGTAGCCTCTCCATGGGCCCCAGTCTGTGCTGCCAGCTCATTACTACAACCCTGCAGGCAGTTCATGCTTACACAAATGTGTGTGCATATGTATGTGTGTGTGAAAGTACAAGTGAGTGTGTAAATGCCTCTGGGAGTTGTGACATGAACTAGACCATCTGAGAATGTCCCTATCCTGCCATATCTGGCTGTCTTGGTAGGCCTGTCCCTGATGTGTCCACACTGCAGGCTTAGTGACTGTGAGACTGACTCCTGAGGGGCCTCGAGGTGAGCGGGACAACACACATAGGCCCCACACATTGCCCTGCCGACTTGCACCTCTGGCCACCGGAAAGGCCAAGAGTGGCCTACAAGGCAACTGAAGAGTGGGCAAGAAAGTCCTTGGAGCCCGAGGTTAGTGAGGGGGACGCATAGCTTCCTCTGTCTTGGCTGCTTTTTATAGAAGCAGGCTGATTTCCAGACTCTTGGAAGTGTCTTCACCCGGCTCTGTCTTTTTGAGATAGGGTCTCCCTATGTAGTTCAGGCTGGCCTTGAGCTCACTTTGTAGTCCAGGCTGGTCTTGAACTTGTAACGTCCTCCTGCTTCAGCCTCCCAAATGCCAGGATTACAGGCATGAGCCACCACACCCAGCCGGTCTCTTCACCTGGCTCTGACTCAGGATGCAGAGGATGGTTGCAAGAGAAGGCCAGGCTGTGAGCAGGTCCCTCTGCCCTCGTGGGAACCACCTGGTAGAGATGGGATTACAGGCCATTGGTCAGCCACTGTTCCCTGTGGTCTGTCCTTTTGACCTAGGGTCTAGCCAGGCACCACTTGTACAGATCTCAGTCTAAGTACAGATCTCAGTCATAGGCTGCAAAGAGAAGCACCTTGCTGGTTGGAACTGTGGCTTTCTGGGTCCAGCTGAGGACGATTTTTAACCTGGCAATTCAGCAGAATCACTTTGGAGCTTAAACAGTTCAGATTTCCAGGTCCTCCCAGAGATGCAGCCTGGTCCCTGGTTGCTCCTGTCCACCTGGCCCACGAGCTACCTGCCCTGTGACTTCCTTAGATGGGCCTGGAGCCCTGTGACTGGAGCTCCCTTTGGGCTGTCTTGCTGTGGTAGTGAGGACTCCTTGAAGGGCCACTTCCCAAGGCCTGTCTCCTGAGACTTGGTGAGAAGAGCCCAGGGCCTCTGCCTGTAACCCAGTAGGCCTTGTTTCTTACCCATATGTGTTGGGGGTCCCGCTGGCTCATGGGCACATGTATACAGGTACAGTGTAAGTGTTCCAAGGAAGGGAGCCTAGGTGGCAGAAACTGGAGAGTGACGATTAGCCCAGTCACACGAGTTGGTCGTGCTGTGTAAGGACAGGCCAGCCAGCTTGAGAAGCTGGTCTGTCTCCTTCCCATATGTTCTGCCACAGCTGGGCCTGAGGTTACAGCTAGGGAGTGGGGTCCTCTGTAGGCCAGGGCCAGGAGTCAGTGCAGAGAAACAAGATGAAGCGGCCATCATGATTTAGCTAGGGCTCCCAGCCCAGGGAACAGACATCCTTGTCCCAGATGCTCCTCAGGGCCCAAAGTAGGGGCAGGCCACCCTCCAGGCACTTGGGGTCCTGGGACCTGACTGGATCTGACAGGGGCAGCTTGGGATGCTGGGAAGGTGGGGAGAGCTTGAGCTTATGACCGGCACTCACAAGCACATGCCCACTGTAGTCCTGTTCTCTGAAGGAAGTTGAGAGGGTGAGATGGGCTGGCCACACATTTGACTGCACACCTCTGACAGGATCCAAGCATACCCTTCCTCTGTCCTTGCATCCTGCACTGTCTCCTCCAGCTTGGGGGCCCAGGAAGTCCCTTCAGGTGCAGCCTTCCTCCAGACCTGCAGATGTGTGCATGTCTGGGGGCTTTCTGGTCTCCGGCAGTGGGTGGCACCACCTTCCCCTTCCCTCCATTGCTTTTGAGGTTGGGTAGAGTGATGGTTAAAAGAGGAGGAAGACCCACCCTCTATAATCTATAGGGACTGTCACGCAGCAAACTACTCCCATTTCATACAGGCAGGTCAGGTGTCAGCATGCGATCGATGGCTTGCACACAATAATTACAGGAACTAGCAGCTTGTGTTGCTTGAGTGACTTTAAGAAGAGTAGGGTCTCAATCTTCCCTCTAATAGGGCTCTGACAGTCTGAGGTGGCAGCTTCAGTGGTGGCTTCGGTGGTGCTGCATCTGGGGCTGACTGTTGTCATTAAACACCAGGTAATGTGAAACAACAGAGAACACGGATCTCACACGGGGACAGGGCAGCTGACAGCAGTTATTTGTCATCACAGAGCTGCCCAAACTCCTCAGACTGCCCTGCAGACTGCTGCTTGGAGTGACTTATGGCCCTGTCTGGGCTGCTGTTGTGATTTGATGATCTGTAAATGTTTATCAAAGATGAATCCCCTGTTTCCATGGTGCTGCAGGGAAGGCTGGTGACAAGGTGGCTCTGCATTGTGTGGTGTGGGGCCAGGTCTTTCTCATCCTGTAGGCAGATGAGGGATACCCGCAGCCCCACAGGCCTGGGTCTTCCTTTCCACCTTCACTGTGGGGAGTGAGCATGCCTGTGTGCACTTGTGTATGTGTGTGTGTCCCCTGAAATGATTCTGACAGAGTCAGGAGGTCTACCGCTGCAGCTGCCGGGTGACTGCAGTTTGCTTCTGTGCTGCCAAGGCTTTGATGCAGGCTTTTCTGCCAGTGTGGGACTCTGGCAGAGCCTTTCTAGCAGCTGATGAGCCTGCTGTCTGTGCTTTGTCATGGTAAGAAGCCTGCTTCTGTTCTCAAGGAGCCTGCTAGATGCACTGGCCTCTAGTGGCCTCAACGTGCAGAGCCAGGTTGTGTGAGGGTGCTCAGACGAGGTCCTGGTTGCCCTGTCACTCTGCCTGTGCCACCACCAGACATGAAAGCCCAAACCCTCTGCTTGCAGTGGGTTTGTTCCTGTGTTTAAAGTGCTGGGAACCATCAAGTGCAGGAAAAGTAGAGTGATTTATTAGACTCATAAAAATTCATACTTTGTGACTCCAGTCATCCCACATCTGAAGCTTGTTAGAGCGTAGTCCCTGGCAGCTCCTGCCGTGCCAGCATGGGGTGGGGTGCTCACCAGCCACCCCCTGCCTTAACTGCCATCCTGGCTCATTTAGAGAAATGGACTGCTTCCTGGAAGCAAGCGAACAACCATTCTTGAAGGACAGGTGAGCAGATAGGGCTGCATCACACGTGAGCAGGAGGGTCGAGCCATGGCTAGTGCTCCTGTACCTGAAAGTCCAGGCTGAGACTGGCCAGATGCCAGAGCACTGAGCCTGGACAGGCCCTGAGTCTGGCTGCAGGTGGTCAGTGCACATGTGTGCAATCACAGGTAGGGATCTACTCTCACAGATAAGTCTGTGGGTACAGGTGGAAGTGTTTGGGCACAGTCAGGTGGGCATTCATGTTCCAGTGCTTGTCACAGATGGAGTGTGGAGTGCCTCTGCTTGTGATTGTGGCATTGGAACCCTGTCATGTCCTTGAGATGCCCCTACCAAGGCCGTGTGACCTGGTATCCACTTGATCTGGCATGGGCCTGTGTGCTGTTCGTGGGCAGGCTGCTGTCCACATCTGGGCCTTGCTCTCTTCCCTTCAGTGCACTGAGAGGCTTGTGGGGCCATCTGCTTGGCTGTGTGATTAACGCTGTAAATTCTGTGTGACGACATGAGGAAGAGTGGGCTTCCCCCTTCTTGTGACTGAGCTGACCAGAACCTGGCAAAGGCTGCCTTCCCTGTGTCCTTCCCTCCAAAATGCAAGGGTGGGGGGTGTTGGGGGAAGGGTTGGGCTTCCTGTGGCACCTACCTTGATTTTGCATTCCTCACAGCTGTGGGGTCCCCACAGCCTGGCAGTGCCACCAGCAGGGAAGCAGGTGTTATGCATGAGCAGGCTGAGACTCGTGCTTATTAGCACTGATCACTATGTCCCCTTGCTGTGCCCCAGGGGCCCTGCTGCTGCTTGCTGTGTGGAGGACTGGAAGGGCTACAGGTGGGGCTTGCAAGAAAATCAGCCACAGCTGCCCACCTGGGTTCACAGCAGAAGACAAAGGCTGGACTGCTGGATGGGATAGGGCAGGGAAGGGGCCTCATGAAGAGGCCAGGGCCCAGGCCAGAGAGTGACCCTCATGCTCCCTGGGTGTGCAGTGGTAAGCACTGGTAAGTAAGGTGCAGCAGAGGACCAGAGTTGGTTCCCTCAGCACCCAGGGCCCAGGGGGAGGATGTGTCTGCTAACTGGAGCAGCACAGGGCCTGGTGTGTGTCTCAGCTCCCTAGTGCTGATGCTGTACACAGCAGCAGCTGAGCCTAGCTGTAGGCAGGTCAAACAGACAGAGACAGTGGTGGAGGTGGTCAACGAGATGGCAGTCAGAAGGTCAGGTTGGGAGAGTGAGATACACGGACTAACTTTGTGGGAGTTGGCCATGTAGTCCCCCACTTCACCTGTAGCAACTAGACCATTGGTGTTGCACACAGTCACTCTCTGAGTGCACTGTTAGGTGTGAGCTCAGGCTTCCTGACTGGTCTCCTTGGCACTCCTCTTCCCTCCATTGCTCCGAGGGCACTATTCCCCAAACCTAGCGTGGAGAAACACAGAATTGAGGCAGCTGCAGGAGTGAGAACTTTGGCCTTGAGCCTATCGTTTTGCAGGAACTGCTGAACTGTGAGAGCAGAAAATGACCACAGGTAGTATATGTGCATGTGTGTTCACTTGAGGGTCAAGCCAGGAGCAGGCCTGCTGTGTGACATAGCCACAGTCCGACACTGGGGATGAGCGGTTGCTGGGGTGGAGGCAGTGGGTTTCAGTCTGTGGCCGTAGGTACGGCAGATTGGGGAGAAGCAGGCCTGAGCCAAGGAATGCCCACAGTGGCATCTGGGAAGGGAAAGGAAAGCAAGGGGATGGGGGCAGATGGCTTAGGTGTCCTGCAGAGAACACAGTGTCTTGTGGATCCCTATCATGACACACAAATGCCAGAGCCCGCTCTTTCTTAGTAACTGCCTCCTATAAATCCTGTGTGTGCCCTAGGGCCCCCTCCTGTAACCTAGCCTCAGAAAATGCCCTGCTGGAATGACCTTGCCACAGAGCTGGATTTAGTTACTCTGGTCAGAGATTTCCAGTTCTACAGTTTTCTTTTTCTTTTTCTTTTTCTTTTTTCCTTTTTTTTTTTTTTTTTGTACCAGGGATTGAACTCATGACCCCATGCTTGCCAGGCAGGCGCTTAGGCCACTGAGCTAAATTGCCGGCCCTAATTCTACAGTTTTTACCATGGCTGGACCTTGCAGTGGTGCCAAGTCCTGGCTGCCCTGACTACCCCATATGGGTTTAGTGTGGGCTATGATATGTTATTCTGGCTGAGGTGCCACAGGGCCTGACCCCAGTCCTTGAGGTGCAGGTAGGTCATCCTGGGCAAAGCCTCTCCATCCCAGGAACACCACTCAGCTTGTGCTGCTCTTAATGAGGGAAAATCCTGCTGACACTGTCTTTACTCTAGTTGCAGTAGTGGGCACTGTGCTTCTGCCAGCCCGCAGGCTTTGCAGACAGCTCAGATGTACGTCACGGTTTTAAACACAGCAGCAGAGCCCTCAGAAATGTATGCTGGTACTCTGTTTAAAATTTTGAGGCCATTTTTCCAAGAGTGCAATTCAGCAGTTGCTAGGGCAGAGTCCGCCTGATGGGCTCCTACGTTGCTGGGCCCCGCCATGCTGGCTCTGAAGAGATGGTCCCAAGTATCATTTTCCTGTGCCTCCATCTGTGTTCAGTGTGCAGCATATCTACAGCAGCCTGGGGGGCTGGGGGAGGGCAGCAGCCACCTGGGCACCTGCTTGTAGGAGCAGAGATGTTTCTGGGCTTTTCCCTGCTATCCTAGGAAGTGGGGAGTTGATGGAACAGCATGGCAACCCTCCCGTACTATGCTGTCTCTGGCCACTGAGGGTTCAGGCCCTCACTGCTATGTGGGTTTTGTTTGCTATCTGGGCCCAGCTGCCAGGCCTTTTTTTCAGTGTTCTCCAGGCCCGAGTTGGTAGGGACAGGACAGTCATTTGGGAGGGGCCTTTGAGCTGAATATTCAGGGATGGGAGATAGGAGCCTGAACCATGCAGATGCTGCTGAGGGCTTGGTGGGTGTGTCAGCCTTAAGGCATTGTAGAGTTTGCCAACCCTAACTCCCTGCTACTCCCATCTTCCCTCTGCATTTCTGCCAGGAGCCAAGGAACTCTTGCCTGGGGCTGTCCTTGTTGCTCAAAGTCCCTGCACCTCTCTGATCCTAGCTTACATTCAGAAACTTCTACCCCCTGCTTCTTCCTAGCCAGGATCAGAGTTGGCTGTGGAGAGTGTGCACCTGCCACTGCTCAACCCTGACTGTTGTAACCATAACGAAATAGGCATTAATTGTGACACATCTGTGCTGTGGCCCTGGTGTCCTCCTGCAGCTGTAGGGGTAGAGGTGTGGCTTGCTGAGCCTGGGGTGGCAGGAATGTTACCTGAGGCTCCTGTGACTGACCTTAGCAGTCATCTCCTGAGCCTGGGGTGGAAGGGATGGTATCTGAGGTGGAGGAGGAGGCCTTGCAGGGTGGATGGGTGGCTGAAGAGGAACTGGCTTACTACCTGGTGACCTGTTGGGGGCACTTGCCAAGCCAAGGTGACTGGTGTAGCCCTGCCCCTGCCAGTACATGGTTCTGGGGACCTCATCTTCCTTCCAGGCTCTCTGTGAGCCACCTGCCTTAGGGCACCCAGTGGTCCTCCACTACTGTCGGTGCCAGTGGAGGGGCTTGTAGCTCTTGCTTGCTCCTCCCTGCCTCATGATCAGATTGTCTCTTCTAGGCCGTGGGTGCCAGAACAGGCCCTAGGCTGGTGCAGAGCTGGTATCTCATCAGAAGCTAGAGTGAGAGGGGAAAAAGACCTTTCTAACCACGGACACTGGTACAAAGTGTGTTGGATATATAAAAGTTGTCTTTGGCTGGCAACATTGTGACCCATGAGGGGCTGCCCTGCCAGAGCCTGAGGTAGGTGGCCCCAAGGTCCCCTATCAGTTGGGGGTTGGAGATCATGGCAGAGGGCAGGAAGGGAGGATGGTTTATAGCACAGGATAGCAGAAATCAATGTGACTTCTGTATGGGCTGAACCACGACAGCCTTTTAAAGCTGTCTTTAGCCAGTGAAGGGTATAGACAGTTTGGAGATATTGAAGAAGTGTCAAGGGTAGCTGTTGATAAAAAGCAGATTAGGCAATATACAGAGAAAGTTGGATCATACTGAATTAGAGACAGAGAGCCTTGCTGGTAGAATGCCTGCAGGGCTATAGCACCACGCTCCAGATCATCTCTGTAGCCTGACTTCCTGCCCTCAGCCTGGGAGGGTCCCTCAACCAGGGCAGCACTGCTGACTTGAGAAGCTGGCACAAGGAATCTGGGGGTGCCTGCAGTCTTCCTATGGTCCGGCCCCCTGCCTGGCCTGTCACTGGTGCTGCTGCTGTCAGGAACGTGGCAGGTTTCATATTCTCCTCTTGAGCCCTACTTCTCTTGTCCCATTGGCATGGGTAACTCCTGTGGCTGATCTTGGCAAATTTTGTGCTCAGTGCCATTCTCTAGCCTTTTCCTTAGCTATCCCTGTGTCCTGGCTGGGATGAAGGGGTTTCTAGAACTGGACAATTTCTTGGGCAGATCCCGGCTGTGAGTATCTCCTGTAGTCTTCATGCTTGTCACCTCAGTACTGATGCCCTGGTGCTCTACAGCTCCAAGGCCCACCTCTAGCCCACTATCAGTAAGGCCCAGTGGGGGGTGGACAGGAAGTTGTGGTGCTGGCCTGCACTGTGGTTGAAGGCCTTTTAGGTCTTTTGTCTCCTCTATGTGTGGGTGAGGCCCCCATTCACTGTCCTCTATTCTTTCCTGATGGAGCTGGTGCTGCTTGTGTTGGCTGCTGGGGACTGGACAGACCAAGGACACTCACTTTGGCTCTGGGTTTGGTCCAGTGCAGTGGGGCAAGAGCAGCCTCTCCAGGTTGGCAGCCTCAGGCAGCTTTTGCACAAAGCAGCAGTTCCACCTTCATCTTTTCATTAACCAGTTGTGAAGTTAGCAGCTCATTTTCTTCTAGTTATTTCCCTTTGAAGTTCCATAAAAATCTGAACTGCCTCTCAACTGCTGCCTGTACTAAAACAGAGTGAGAGCATGACCTCCACCTGCATCCTGCCATCTGGGAGTCCTACCAAGGAAGGAAAGCCAGGTCAGCGGCTCTGCAGACTGAGAGCAGCCCGTGCTGGATAGGAGCAGACTCCTGGGCTCCCCAGCTTCCCATTCTTATAGCACCTCCTTGGGGATAAGGTACTCAGTGAATGGCCTCTCTTGGGGTGCCCTTGGGCTGCCTTCACCCAACCCCCAATAGTCTGGGGATGGGGAGGCCAGAGGTTGGAGCCCCAGTGACTCAAGCGGGAGCTGGAGCCCTGCTGATAGATGGGGCTCATATCCCATTCAAATATGATGCCAGCAGTTTTTCTGTAGTTTGTCTTCCATTGCGGTAGTAAAGTTTTTAATTAGGAAAGCTAATGAGATCGATTAGTCATTAGAAGTGACCTCTGGACGGCGGGCGAAGAGGGCTGCATGTGTGGGCCTGATAACGCGGCATGGGCATCATTGGCAATAAAGGCACAAGGGGCTTGATTTGAGTGAAGCGTGCCATGGGGGATATATCATGCGGAGAAAAAAAATTACAACCCTGGGAGTCTGTAATGAAGGGAATTAAACCAACATCATATCTAAATAACATGATTATCTACACAAAACTCCTCAGCCAGCAAGGAGGGGTGGGCTGCCCCTGCTATGTCCTCAGGGAGGAGGGCTGAGGCTGTTCCTGACTGTCTGCTGGCTTGGCTGGCCTGCAGCCCTGTAGCTTTGCTTCCTGATCATTGGGCGGGGCCCGCCTTCCTTTAGCATGCCTTTCTGGGTTGCTGTGCACCAAGCCCAGTCTTAGGAGCCTTTGTTTCTACTGGTTGCATTTCAGTCCCCACACCCATCTGTCCCGCTGTGCCCATTGGGTTATTGTCATGAGCACATCCAGGAAAGTTGGGGATGTGAGTTGGAGGTGTGCTGTGTGGGGTGCAGCCCCACCTGGCAAAGGCATGGCTACATCCTTCCCTCTAGGAGTCCCTACCATCAGACTATACCATAGGGGAGGTGCGGGAAGCACCTGGTCCCTTGAGCAGTGACCAGAGGTCACCTTCAAAGGTAATCTGCTTTGTTCCCTTGTATTTTTTTGGCATGATAATTGGGCACTAAATAAGATGTAGAAAGTTAGAAAATTTGAGCTGTGATAAGCAGAAGAATGTGTTCCTACTATAGCTCATCAGTAGGCAGGAGTGTGAGGTGACTCCACACTTGGTGCTGCTGTCTCCTTTGAGCTGACCCTGCTAGGTGGGAACTGTCCCATGAGCAGTGGGGAAAAGGGCCTTTCTGGAAGAAGGGGTAGCTTCTTTCTGTGGACCGAGGTCAGGGGAAGGTGATTGTAGCCAAAGGGTCCTTGTGTGTTGGGAAACAGGAGTGGAGTCCAACCAAATCTCTGGCCCAGGCTCCAAGGCCCAGGCTCCAAGGGAGAAGACAAACCCCAGCGTCACCTGGTCCCTGCTTCTGCCTCAAGGGATGTGTGTGGCTGTGTCTTGCTTACTTTCATTGCTGAGACTAGATTCCTGATGCCCAGAACAAAGAAAGGAAAGGTTTATTTAGCTTATAGTTTTTTTGGAGGTTTCAGTCCATACTCAGTTGGTTCCAAGGCAAGGTGGCATAGCTGAGGTTTAACTGTTTATGGTGGCTACAAGTGAGAAGAGCGAAAAAGGCAAAAGGGGCAAAAGGAAAAGCATGCCTCCTTCCCTCCCTTATTTTGTATGCTGGCTCCCTGGCCCTGGGCAGGTACACTGTCAATCCTAGCACTAGACAACAAACCAATCACAAACACTAGATTCAGCTCCCTCCGTGATTGCATGAGGCTTTGTGGGGACATTTAAACACAAACCATAACACTCTGGGATCTATATCCTAGTGGCAGCTCTGGGCAGCCTGGGAGACCAGTGGGACGTGGTCAGAGTGGCTGTAGGTTGGCAAGTGAGTAAGCCGAGACTTCTCTGCAAACGTGGACACTGGGGTTGCAAATGGCAGGTGGAGTTCTGAGCTGTGTTCTGACAGACACACCTCCTCCAGATGCTGCCCAACTGGACCAGGGCTCCCAGGCAATGAGGTCAACCCTGGGTTATTGATAACTTAAGGTGTCTTGTGTTCTCTGGCGCTTAGTGTGAACAAGCTACTATTGATTTTTGTTGTACTCTCTTTGCTTGTAAGACCTTGAAAATTCAATTCAACAAACATTTATTTATTGATGCCTACTATATACCAGGCTTCTCCTGTATCTCGAGTGTGTTGGGAGGTAGAAGATGGTGCTCAGAGCTGAAGATTTTCTGACTTTTGTCACTCAGGAGGACCAGGGAATTCCAAACAATGCAACTTCACACTTTGTTTCCTGAGCTCCAGTTTTCTCCTTACCGCTTCCTAAGCTATAGTCCTCAGAGGCTCAGAAGGACAGAGAGACAGATGGGCTAGGGAGAGAAACGAACAAAGATTGAAAGGGGGACCTGTTACTGGGGTTTGATGGCAACTGTCATCCAGACATTTTGATGGCCTCCCCTTGGCAGGAAGCTGCCTCCAATTCCTGTCTTTAGCCCTTGGGATCAAAGGTGACCCTAGTACCGAGCACCATCCACCCTGATGTGGCTAAGCATGTGCAGCCTGCACTCCATTCCCTCCAGGGGCTACATCTATGACAGACATTATGAGTTAGGCTCTGGGGACTCTAAGGAGGGCTTTGACCCTGTGTTCCTGTGGGCTGATGGAGGGCCCATTAGAGGTTAGGGACATCTGAGGGAGGGGCCCTTGCCAACATATGGACAGGGACAGGCAATGATGTTTCTTGCTTTGTGTGTAGAAGTGTGGTGGTGTTGAGGTCTTGTCTCTGAGGACCAATGGCCAAGATGTCTGGGAGGCTGGGCTATGGGAGGTCTGTTGTGCAGGCCTCTGGGTGAGGAGTCTTAGGAGCCATTCCAGCTGCTGGTCTTCTGTGTACAGTATGGAGAGCCTAGGGGGCAGAAGAGAATTCCCAGGGTGGGGGAAACCTGTGCATAGATTGGAAGGGAGCAGATGCCACCTGGGTGAGTTGGGCAGGGGCTCCTGCTTGGAGGGGAGGAGGCATGAGAGGTGGCCGTGTTAGCTTTAATTATCTGGGCAGTTAGAGCTGTACATTATGAAAGTCGGGCAATTAGACACGTTCCTCGAAGCTATAGAGAAATTGCTGGCTATCAAGTGGAAAGGAACTCAGGCAGAGCAGATCCCTGCTAATTGCATGAAACATTCAGCAAGGAAAAAGCCATTGTGGATATCATGCTACAGAATGTTATGCAAACAGTGATTAAATACATAAATCTGTCTGGCGCAGGAGTGAGGTAGTACCCAAGAAGAGGTAAGCTCTCAATGTCCCTCCTGTGTGTGTGGGAACAAGGCAGGGCCTCCCCTGGCACTAGCCTCCTGGACCAGCCATGGAGTTTGAAGTCTGAGGATTCCTAGTTTGGGTGCTTGCCTGTGAAGCCTCTTAGTCAGCCAGGGCCTGGCTTGCTGGACTTCTTGCTTTCTCTGAGGGCAGTCACTCAGCGTCCCTCTTTGGCCTGTCAGGCAGCCATGAGGATATACAGGGCCTTGACTCTACTTTGCTGACAGCTACAGCACCCAGCTCCTGAGCCCTTGGCTACCAAGCTCTGGGCTGTGTGTGTGTGTGTGTGTGTGTGTGTGTGTGCACTGAATGGGATGGGCTCCGGTGAGAGGTGATGGAGAGTTCTCTACCTGTAGAGGAAGTGTCAGGAAGGGCAGCTTTGAGGACACCCTCGCCAGCCTTGCCTTGGCTGGCCTTTCTGACCCCTGCATGTGCCCTGGGTTTTCTCTACAGTGTCCAATGCGCACACTCTGCGGACTCCACCTACCAGCAAAGTGATCAAGACCCGCTACCGCATCGTCAAAAAGACTCCAGCTTCTCCTGTCTGCACCCCATCCTTTCCCCTGTCTCTGCCCTCCTGGCGGGCCCGGCGGCTCTCACTATCCAGGTAGGAAGACCTTGTCCAAACTTCTGAGGTCCTGGCACCAGGCTTTCTGCATATTGTAGGCAGCAAATTTGGGCTGAGGGGTGTAGGAATCAATCTTGTCCCAGGGAACTGTGTGGTACCCAGCATGTTAGTTGGCAAACAGCCTAATTCTATTTAGCAGTTTGTGCACCAGATGTACAGTTATCCTGCATGTATCATGTGTACACAGAAGTACTTAGGTGTGTATGCACTTGCATGCACATGTACAGCCTCTGCTGTTGTTAGCCAGCCTGTTAGCTGGTGTACTGCAAAAGGGGGGGCTCGTGTACTGCAAAAGCAGCACCATTCATACAACTGGGGCCCCTGTGATGAGTTGCCTCTCGTCATCTGTTGGAGAGAAACTTCTGAGCAAGCTTTCTGGAAGCCACAAATACACGCACTGTCAGGGTAGTAACTTGGGGCTCCTCCACATCCAGTCTGGGCTGCTTCTTGCAGTTCTGCCCCAGTGCATGCTGGCCTTCCAGTGGCTGTTGTGCCTGAGAATAGTAGGGAGGGGGCATCCTATCTGAGGAGTGTTCTGTGCCTGCCTTCCTGGGGGCTCCTTTTGGGAAGGCCCTGACACCCACTGATCGAGGTGGCTCAAGCTCTGGGTTCCAGAAGCTGGTAAGGGTCTGTTCCTTTACTAAGGCAGGGATGTCCCGTCTCTAGGTCTGGGGAGGGCTGGCAGCACAATGGGCAGGGAAGAAGAGGGCAGTGGGAGAGCTCAGTGTCAGCGGAGCCGTGGGAGCCAGAGATCACAGGGCAAACCTACGAGACCATGTAGCACATTCAGGGGCCTGCTACCTGTTTATGGTGGCTGCCTGGCCATTGCTTCTGCTGCTGCCCAGACAGTTGTAGGCCTAAGGTAGTTACAGGGGCTCTATCAGGCTATGTGGATAGAGCATAGCTTGGCCCTGGGGCCTGTGGCAGGTGAGCCCACCCAGCTCATCTGTCTGAGGCCTACCACCTCTTCTTTCACCTCAGGCCACGCTAGGGTTGCCTCTGTTGCTGACTGTTCTGGAGGCAATAGCTAGAAGTATATTTTAAATTAATTTTACTGCACTTTTGGTAATATTTTTGTTTTAAATAGATTTATAAGCATCTTGGGGGCTATTTCTACAAATTTATGAAGATAATTTTTACTCTCTCGATAAGGTTAAATTTACACCTGCTATTTCCATATTAATTCACATTGCTAAGTGGATCTAATTTTCTTCCGTTCCTCTATCTGGTGAGCATGGCCTTTCCTAATGCAATTTCCCCTTCACTAAATCACTGTGATCGGGAGTCATGATCGAGCTAAATTAACTTAAATTAATTTACTTAATAAGAGCCCCAGATCATCGTGAATGAGGTTCAGATTTATTGATTCTTAGCTCCTAAGAACCTCCCCTTCCTGTAGTCAGCATTCGGCCTGATGTTCCTCCTTTCCCAGAGCCTAGCTGGGGGCCTAAGGTAGGCCTGGGGGCCCTAGTGTCCTCTCCCTCCAGCCTCTGAGGGCAAAGAGATCCCAGGTTTGGGACCATCTGTGCTCACCCAGGAGGGCCTAAAAGGGTCAGTGCCCAGGCTCTAGTGGGTTGAGAGAGTCCCAGAGCATACAAGTGGTCAGTGTAGCCCTGAAGACTGATGTGAAGAAGTCCAGCCCAGTGTGCACTGTGCAGTGTGTTGCAGGGCTTGTGTGCTGTCCACAAGGTAGAAAGCAGCCAGTTCATCCAGGCTGTTCTCTCTAATCTCCCTGTCCTTCAAGGGTGGTGCCTGGTGTGGTTCCACCGTGAGTGTGGGTGGGCAGGAGGCCAAGAAGGTACTGCTCTTAGGCAGCTCAAGTCCCACAACCATAGGAGAGTTCTAATTCAGTCCATGTCCAGTGTCCTGGCTATGGTGCTGGCCTCAGTGCTTCCCTCTGCATGGAATCATAGAGGAGCTGACCCAAGATGGATGTGGAAATTGAAGGTGTGTGGGAGGCCCTGTCTTCTTTCCTGACTGTTTCACCCTGGTCCTATCCAAACCCTTGCCAGGCATCTGGGACCTGTGGGGGCATAAGCCCTGGATCCAAGGTAAGGGAGGGAGCTGAGCTGAGGGCTGCAGGTCTCAGGAGGGCCTGTGAAGAATGGCAGTTGCAATGGACAGGGCCTCCCTTGCCCAAGGTTACCAGTGCACTGGTATGGCTGCCGGCTCAGCAGAGTGGCCACCAGCCAGCTGCCCAGCCTGCTGTTGGCTGCATGTGCCCAGGCCTGGCTTGTTGAGGCAGCAGAAAGGGCCTGTCTCTGGGACAGCAGCTGAGCTGGTGCCTGCCTCCCTGCTGCCTTTGCTCCATCAGAGCCAGAGGCCACCTGCTTGTGGTTGGCAGGCTTGTGACCTCAACCCCACAGCAGGCCCCTTCTCTCCCTTGGCAATGGGAAGAGTTGGGCTGGACCCAGGCTACCACAGACTAAGGGCTTCCCTAATGATGAGAAAGTGGAGTCTTCCACCAGATTTTCCTTGGTTCCCCAGCTCTCTGCCCCACCATGGAAGGGAAGATTGCCCTATAGGGGTTGGTGGACATCCTGGAAGCCTCAGTGGGCAGATTTGGAGGCTGGCAGACACATGTGGGAGGTGCAGCAGGGTGCTAAGTGCTAGTGGGGACATGGGGCAGCTTTTGCTTACCCTTTACAGATATTCATTGTGGTTGGAGGTTGGGTCACTCCAGAGAGCAGGAGGAAGCTGCCATCCAATGGAAGCCTCAGTGGGCTGAATGACCTGGGGTATGCCTTTTCTAGTCAAAGCCTCAGTTTCCTGATTTGTCCCTGAAACAGAATCTGTTCTCTCCAAGGTGGCAGAGAGAGGAGAACAGGTGGTAAATACAGGAGCCATAGGCAGCTGAGTGGCAGAAAGGCTCCTGGTGTCTGGGCTGGGCCTAAAGGCCCTGAGGCTTCTGCCTAGAGAGCAGCCAGTTGGCCAGATCCTCAGCAGGGCTTGTTGGCATGCTGTATTCATCACAGCTCCACCAAATAGCCAGGTGGCCTTGGTGTGTCCCTGCCTTCCTTGGGGAAGGCTACCACGCCTGAGTCTGATGAGGAGCCTGGAATCATGGAGACTGAAGAGAGGACAGAGACATAGTAGTGCAGTCTGTGTGTGGGCAGGTTCTCTGGAGCTCCTTTCATGCCTCTGTGGTAGCCTTCCTTGTCCTGGCCTAGGCTCCCTTCTGTACCTCTCCCTGTCATTCCCTGCTGCATGGCAGGATTCATAACTCAGCCCTACACCTGGCCATCCCTGCAGAGCCCTCAGGTCCTCTCTGTCGCCCCTTGTTGCTCTGCTGGGGAGGCAGGAGGGCCTTAGCAACCTGGACTGTTAGTGCTGCTTTTGTTTTAGGGAGAAGGCACAGGGTGATTGTTCTGTTTTCCCAGAACTCACAGACAGCACCGAGGCTTGAGACTGATAGTGAGACCACTTCCATTGGTTGCTATCCCAGGGTATGTTTTTCTCCCCATGAAGTGATTTTACTCTCAGACTGGGGCATCTCATTCCTGCCACTGGTATTCTTGGACTGGATGTGGAGGGACAGGGATACAGGGGTTCAGCTGGCTTCTAGGTGGTCAGGTTCTCTCGTCTAGTCAGTGCTTCTCCCTGTTCAGACAGGAGTCCACTGGGCAGAGCTCTCGGGCCTTTTGAGGCTACTGGCAGGGTCTCTGAGGATGGGTGTGCCAGCCAGTCCACAGCAGACAAGGTCATGTGCTGCCCTGGACAGGTGAGTACATAGAGGCCAGGATCAGTAGGACAGGGGATGAAGGGACTGCAGCCATTCTGGGGCAGAACTTTGCCCTGAGGAGCAGGATATGTGGTACTGTGTCCACCTTGGCCCTAGAGCTGCTTGGGTGCTGAGCAGTGGGAAATAGGGCCATGCTGGCTGTGTGCTGCCCATTTCTGGGTTGTTTCTCCCCTGCATGTGTTGCCTGTCTTGTTCTTGGGGAAACGGACAGGATGGGTCCCCAGGAGTCAGTGCACAGACTGCTTTGTACCCCTTGTATCCTTCCATGGCTACACACATGGCTAACCCCAGAGGACCCAGCCCAGAACCAGCATGTAAGCCTGGGTTTCAGGGTGCAAAGGCAGAAGGTCAGCAAAGGGTCCTGAGGAGCCTCTCCCGAGGGCCAAGGCTCGCACCAAGCAAGGGGTTAATTTTTTGTTGTTCTAAGATTTGTGGATTTGCCTGCACCCCCGCCAACTCCTAGCAAATTCATTAATCTGAACTGAAGCTGAAATGTGACTTATATATCCCTAAACTGCCTGTCACTTTTTTTCTCTTTCCAAATTCATTTGACATGAAAGTGCGAAATAAACAGAAGCCACTATGCTTAAGCAGATGAATCAGGAGGCTTTTCCATCCCAACTACAAATGGTCCTGTCACAGGGCTGCTGCTTGCTGGGCTGCCTTATTTTATTTTATTTTATTTTATTTTGTGTCTATGTGGTAAATCTTAAGTAATCTCTGTGCAGTTTGATGAGGTTTGGGCTGAGATTTTGAAAGGCTCCAGAATGCTTCTCCAAAGTGACGTCTCATTAAAGAGGATGCAGCCCAGGATGGGAGGCATCCCCACTGCAGTGGTCCTGGTTTCTGTGCTTCTTCCTGTGTGCACATCTCCTTAATGAGCAGGTGCTAGCCCCCGCCCTGCTCTACCTCCTGTCCAATCTCCGGCATGGGGACGGTCTTAATCATTTGGGCTGCCAGGGCTGCCATAATAAAGTGCCACCGACTGTTACCTCTCATGGTTCTGGAGACCAAAAGTCTCAGATCAGGGTGCCAACAGATTCCATGTCTGGTGAGGGCTTGTTCCTAGTTTACTGAAGGGAGGGTATCTCACTGTATCCTTTCAGGTAAGGAGAAAGGGATAGGGAGAAGAAAGGTAAGGAGAGAGGGGGAAGGAGAGGAAGAGGCAAAGAAAAGAAAAGAAAAAAGAAAAGAAAAGGGAATGTGGGAGAGAGAATGAGAGAATGAGAATGTGTCACCTACTCTCTGTTCTCTGGAGTCTCCTAACCCTAATCCCATCCTGAGAGCCCCCCCTTCAGGGCCTCTCTAATCCTAATAATCTCCCAAAAGCCCCACCTCTGAATAGCATCCCCTCGCAGCTGGGTCTTCATTGTAGGGGTTTTAAGGGGTAAAAACATTCAGTGGATGGCAGGGTGTGTCCTGCTGAGGCCAGCTGGAGCTGGGATTCCCAGTCTTCTGACATGCCTGGAAGATGCGGTGGTGAGAAGTGTTTGGAGTGAATCCTCTGGGAAGGTTAATAGCCTCTTTTTTCCAGGGTTGCTTCTACCATAGACCATGCTGGGGCTTGTGCTGCTTTGGGAAGCCTTCGTTCATGCCCCCCCTCCACTTACACATACACCCTGAGGTATGCAGAGGCCCTACTTGGTTCAGCCCAGGCTGGGACCCTGTTAGAGCTAGTAGGAGATGGTCCCAGACACCAGGGGGATGTGTGTGTGTTGGGTTAGGGACTCACTGGGACCTGGGCAACAGGTCTCCCAGCAGGGGTGGCAGTCATGTAGCACGTGGACAAATGAGGTATGGTAGCTGCTTTCACCAGTGGCTACTGCCAAGATACAGTGAGACCCCAAGACCTGCCCAGGACAGAGAGATCTGGAAGGCACATAGGCAGCCCCTCTGGAGGTGGAGGCCTACATGGTGGGGGCAAGGACCTTCCTATGGGCCTGGAATATCTGCTGAGAGGGCAGAGACCAGGAGATAGGTGTGGAAGGAGGACCTGTGGGCCTGCTTCTGGGCTACAGGTAAGCATTAGCACTCAGGCTGTGCCCCTGTTCCCAAGTGAAAGCAGCCTGCAAGGAGTCAGCACTGCAGTGGGTGCTTCTCTGAGACACTGGGACTGTGATACTGTGTGCAGCCCCAAGGAACATTTCCCCCTTCTCTCAGATGTTGGGGGCTTTGCCCAGAAGGCCAGAGTGAGTGTGTATCGGAGCCCTGCCATTGTCTGTGCTGGCTTTCTCCAGCCCCCAAAGCTCTGACTGGTGGCTTGGGGCCTTATGATAGCACTGCTTGTGAGTAGCTCAGATCCAGAGGAATAGCAGACCAAGGACAGTGCTGCATGTCTGTGAAAAAGCTTGAGAGTAATGGGTGGCACATGTCTAGAATGTGAGCACTCTGGGAGGCTGAGCTAGGAGGATCACAAGTTTGAGCCCAGCCTGGGCAATGTAGCAACCTAGTGATACTGCTCAAAAAAGATTTTTTAAAAAAGAGCTGGTGATGTAGCTCAGTGCAGAGGTCCTGGGTTCAATTCTTGGTGCTAGAAGAAAAACAAACAAACAAACAAACAAACAGGTGTCTTGGTTACTTTTCTCTCATTGCTGGTACAAAATACCTAACATCCAAAATTAAGGAAGGAAAGGTTTATTTAGCTTATAGTTTTTGGAGGTTTCAGTCCATAATCAGCTGGTTCCAAGGCAGGGTAGCATGGCACAGGGGCAACAATTCAAGGCAGTAGCCAGGGCAAAAAGGGGAGGAAGAAGAACAAGTCTCTTTTCCTCCTTTATATTGTACACAGGCAACCTCTACCCTCCAGGGCAGGTATAGCACTCACAAAATCATCTTGCCCTCCTCTTGCACAATATGAGGATATTTACAAAATAAGAACCCAGGCTCCCTGCTGAGTCTCTTGGTTAAACTTCTAAACTGCTCAAGTTGACACAATGTATCAACCATAAGGGATTGGCATTTCTGGTTTAGGTTTAATAGAGTAGCAGAGTTTTGAAGGGATTCTGTTGAAAACAAGTGTCCATCTGGGGGATGAGGGGAGCCTTTCCCCTTCTTTGTGTTGAGCACTGGCATTGGTGCCACCCAGGGTGCCTGCAGGGCCCAGGGAGCTGCAATCCAGAAAGCACTGCCACAAGTGCAAGGTTGTGAGTTTGATCCCTGATGCAGGAGGAAAAAAAAAATGGAGGACAGAAAGCACTGCCATAGAGGCAGTCAGACTGTCTTGCTTTCCTTTTGATAGGAGAGGTGGCCTGGCCTGAGTCTCTGGCCTTCTGCTTAGAGTGCTTGCTCTGCTGCGAAGGGCTTTTCTGGCTGGACTTGGCTGGGGCTATTTGGGATCTAAGGTATGTGCCATCGTGTCACTGCTGGACTCCTTGCATGGTAGCTGCTTTCCGGGCCTCGGGGAGGCTACTGTTGGCTCTGCTGTGTGGCCACGGTGCCTAGAGAAACCAAGTCACAAACATGGCAGGTCAAACAGAAGAAGCTGTCCTACAGTCCTGAGGGGTCATCATCTCAGAGGCTTTGTGTGCTGGGAACGGGCCTGGCCATGAGGCTTCCTAGTGCCCTGGTGCCCTGGAGCAGAGGCTGAGGCTAGCACAGGTCCACTGCCTTCTTTCTATCACCTGTTCACCTCAGCTCCATTTCTCCTTTTCCATCCAGGAAAAAGCTGTCCTTTGGGATCACCCAGCAGATTCTATAGGTGAACTGGGGGCCCTGCCTCTGGCTGTGGTGGGACAGAAGGGAGGAGCCACTGAGGGCACTTACAGCAGGGCAGAGCTGGGACTGGCCAGCTGCTATCCCAGCTCAGATCCCTTGAGGCTGGTACTCACAATGCCATTGACCATTAGGCCCCCTCATTTCTCAGTTCCAGAACCCAGGACGCCCAGTTCTTCTTCCAGGCTTCTCTCTGGACTGGAAGCTGCCTCTGCAGAGTCCCTCAGCATTTGCAGCTTTCCCTTAGTGGTGCCCCTTTCTAGTGAGGACTCAAGTGGTATGAGCAGGTCTAGGGTAGTGTGTTTTGCATTTGTACCACAGTGCCCACCCCCCATCAGGCACAGTCCCAGTAAACCCCATCCCCGTTCCCCTTATTCTGTACCTGCCACTCTTGCCTGGGTACCCCTTAGCTCAGTTCCTTGCCTGGCTCCCACAGTGTGCAGGGGGTCAGCAGGCCTAGGTAGAACATGGGATGTGCAGCCAGGAAGATGGTGCAGCTCATGATGGAAGGAGTGTTTGTGAGTACTGCTGCCCATTTTGGGGCCTGGTACTGCCTCAGGGTGACTTGGGACTCATAATAGCCTCCCTTGGCCCCCTTTCCTTAGAACTGGGGATGCAAGGTAAGGCACCTCATGGGTGGACACATGCAGAGGCTGTTGTCCCAGGTCAGAAGATTTGGGTGCAAGGGGCCCTAAGTATAGAGGTCACCTGACTTCGCCAAGGCCAACAGGGCAGGGATGGTGGTGTCTGGACTGCAGGTTCTGAGCGAACTAAGCCTCTGATGGATCATCA
Organism: Cuniculus paca; assembly: GCA_004365215.1. Classification (NCBI taxonomy): domain Eukaryota; kingdom Metazoa; phylum Chordata; class Mammalia; order Rodentia; family Cuniculidae; genus Cuniculus; species Cuniculus paca. The sequence goes on along the minus strand of RJWT010004167.1, from coordinate 12,700 downwards.
AAGAGAGGTTGTCATGTGGGTTGGCTCCTCATGTCCTTGTCTTATGGGTATGGTAGCCTTGCTCAGAGTCTGGCAGCAGGCCAAGGCCAGTGCCTGACCTTTTTTCCTGGGCCCCAGGTGGTCTCCTGGGCAGGCCATGGGTAGGTGGTACTTGTTGCCCAGGGCCCAGGTAGGAAGCAGCTTGCTGCCCTGGGCCTGGCCTAGGTGACTCCTACCTTGCCCCTTGGACCATTTGTGTATGCGTTCACTGACTCTCCTTACTGAAGACTTGCCCCATCTCAGGCCCCTTCCTGCCTGCCTGAAAGCTACAGTCCTGAGCAGGTCACTGTCCCTAGACTGAGAGGTACAGCAGGAACTGTCCTTGGGACCTTTCTGTGGCTGAGGCACCTGCCAGTGTGTGGGAGGTCACAGGCACAGTTGGGGCTGTCATGCAGAAGACATAGCATGCCCTGCTCTGGGAGACCTAAGGAGCCTGCAAAGAGGCCAGGCAAGTGCCAGTGCAGATTTAGCTGGGTCTTAAAAAGAAGGGACTGGCCTCAGATGATAAATGCCCCAGAACTGAGTAGGCCTGGGTGTGATAGACTGACTGTCCTGGTCCAGCTCCTGTTGTGGGACTGCTCTGAGCGAGTGGTGGGTATCCATGAGGACTGGGCAGCCTCTTTCTCCCAATCAAACTTTTACCCAATGTTCTAGATTCTTCAGTGATTTTCTAGCCCTCTGTGTTTTGTATGGTGAGTCTTAACTATGTGCAGTTCTCCTTGCCTGGTGTGTTACTTCTTTACAGTGGCCTGGGCTCTCTGGCTTCTTAGGCTATAATCTGTTGTTATCATTACTTATCTTGATCTTAGTCCTGTCCTTGACCTGGGAAAGCCCCTCAGGGTGATCCTAGTCCTGCTGTCATTGCTGGGCACTGCCTCACATTCAGTGACAGAAGGCATTCACCCTGTACGTTATCCTCTCTGACTCAGGAGCCAGCCACTTCTCTGCAGCATCCTGGCCCAGTGTGGTGTGGCAACTCTAGCCAGTTCTCTACAGTGCACAGGACAGCACCCTATGACCACAAGGCATGCAGCAGCAGTGTTATGATCTGGCCAGGCCTCTGCAGGTCAGAAGGATAGCTATGTGACTGCCTGTACTCACAAAAGGGGTCGCTCCTATGTCTGTGTACTTGACAGCTCTTCAGTCTGTGTGCTCATTAGCACGAACTAATGACGTGAAAAGTGAGCCTACCAACCAGATTTCCACATTTGTTCATGGTTCTTTAGATAAAATTTACATTTGATGAGATGTGGAAATCTAAGTATCCAAGTCTGTGAGTCTGGACAAATGCTTGCACCGTATGCTCCTGTTGCCCAGGGTCAGTCTCTCTTGCCCCTTCTCGTCTGAGTCCCCAGCCCTCAGCAGCCCTCTTCTGCACTGTGCTTTCTTGCTTCTGAAACAGTCCGTGTGACTATCCCTAACCTCCCTCACCCACTGCTGGGCCTGATTCATGCTTCTGTCCTGTCGTGGGTCTGTAGGACACTTGTTGCCAAGGAGCAGCCCAGCTGGTTCCGTGCTGGTGTGTCGGCCCTCTTCAGTGGGCATCCAGGCTGTTTCCAAGCTGGGAAGCATGTGAGCGTTCATTCCTTCTGGGGTGGGATTGCTGGCTTATGGGGAACTTTGCATGAAATCACTCAGCTTCGTCCCAAAGCAGCGGTACACTCTCTATTCTCATTATGCTTGGCGTCCTCATCTTTTTAATCCCCACACTCTGGGTGCGTGTCAGCGGCTCACTGTGTCCCCTGGTGATCAGTGATGTTCAACAGATTCACAGCCTACTTCAAGGCTGTTTTTCTCTTCTTTGGTGAAAGATCCATTCAAGTATTTTGTGCTTGTTTTTAAATGGTGGTTTGTCTTTTTGTTCTTGAACTGCAAGAATGCATATAGATTTTTAAAGCTATGTCCTCTTCTTTCCCTTGCTGGGTCATCCCCTGGGAGTACCCCAGTTATTTCCTGTGCAGGAGTCTCACTGTGGACATAGGGGGCTTGTGGCCCTATAGCTGGCATCCACAAGACCACCCCCACCCTCAGCCTCTGCTCTGCGTTGAGCAGAGGACCCCAGCAGCCTACACACCCTGTGGCCCTGGTGCAGCTAACAGTGCTCTGCTGTCTTCCTGTGCCACTGGTCTCTAAACCCTGCCACCCTAGTCCTCTGTGGCCTGCTTGGGGGTCTCAGCCTCCTGATTTGCACGAGTCCCATGCTTGCACTTCAGGGGACACTTTCTGAATCTCTTCTTTAAGCCCACTCACATGTCCCTTACTGTCCTGGTCAGGGACGCAGAGTTTGTTGAACCTGTCTGTCCAGGCCACCATCTGTCCTTAATACCAGAGCTGTTCTTTCATTCAGATACTCTGGAACTTGAGAAAACAGGAAAGAAACTAAAACAGGACCGTAGGTGACAGGAGTGTCCAAACAGCAGTCTCCACTGACCTCTGTGGAAGGATCTGGACAGGCACCAGGCATAGTTAGCCTACAAGCAGGGGTCTCGGGGCCCACCCTGACTCAGGGAGGGCCCCACGGGATGACTCCAGAACCCTTCCACATTGCCCTGGCCCCCAGGTTTCCCCACGTGGTGTTCAGGCAGGTCTCCTCTGGTAGGTTTTTTAGAATTTTATTTTATGAGAACAGGCGGTTACGGCTCCCCAAGTGCTGTAAAAGTTAATGTGATGGCCTCCCTGCGCCTGTGCTCATTTTTATAATTTTTTATTTTATGAAACAGGACAGGGAGCTTAGTGACTTATTACTATTCATTTCGTTTCAATGCAGTAAATATTGATTCAGTTGGGGGTTTTCAATTTAAACCACTCGGCGATTATATAAAATATTACTGGCCTCTGAAATTATGCTTACCGATCCCTTCGGCTGCTCATTAAGGAAGGAGTGCAATTTTTAGATCCCTTTGCCTTCATCATTCTAATAAATGGGCTGAGATACGTTTTTGCACGGAAGGTGCCATAGAAGCTGCTAGCAGGGGCTTGACAGCACGGATACAACTCTTAATTTGGAAGTCGTTTCAAAGCGCACCTTGGTTATTTATTTATTTCTGTCTGTTTGAGGCAGGCAGGCCTTTCAGCTCAGGCCCTCGGTGGTGCTAGGGCTGCAGGGCTGAGTCAGTGTCCTGAGCTGGAGGCCTGCTGTCTCTGCGTCTGTGGGTAACCTAAACCCCAAGCCCTCCCTCAGCCTTTAAGGAAGGAGTTGGAAGGAGAGTCAGCTTGCTGGGGCATCAGCTGCCTGTGAGGGACTCCTTGATCCTCCAGGACTTTGTCCTGAATCAGGGAGGGAGCTTTTTCTTGGAGGTCTATGAAGCCCAACCCTGGCTGATAGGTCAGGGCAGAGATAGGCTAGGACTCAGGCCCCTGAGAAGGGACCACTGGATGCTAGGGCTCAGCCTCTTGGCTGCCAGCACTAACTGATGAACAGAGCGTGTCCACATGCCCATCACGTAACAGCCACAGAGTGTTGGGGGCAAGTTGAAGTCCTCCCCAGGATCCTCTTGGGTCAAAGCAGGAAGCCGGCAGGGGCTTCTGAGTCCCAAGTGTTTCTTTGCCCAGTCTGTCCCTACCCTGGTGAGCAACTTTTGGCGAGAAACTCCAGGATGGCCCAGTGGCCAGGGCAAGCACATTCCAGACTGAGAGTCCTCTGGGGGTGGGGGGCGCAGGACTCCCTGTGCTTCCAGCCTAGGCGGAGCCTGAGCTGACCTCAGCTGCCTCCCAAGGTTGCATGGTTGTTTAGAAAGACAGGGCTGAATTCTGTCCTCATGAGTCACACACACCCCCATGACAGTTGGCTCCCTCCAATATCCTATTTGTGCCTTAGTAGGCTGATGGCATGGCTAGGGTGGCTTTGGTAGGACCACCAGAGGGCTGCAGAGGAAGAGGCAGACCACAGGCAAGGGTTAGCGCAACAGGTAGGGTCAGGGTCTTGGCTAAGGAATGGCCCCCGAGGGGCCCCATAGGAAGGAGGAAAGGGCAAGTACAGACCCTGTCCTGTTCCATCTCAGGAGAAGGCCTGCCCCCTGACCCTACTGTACCCCACCCATGGAGCTCTGTAGGTAGGTGAGGAGGGCACCTGAGGTGTGGGGACAGCAGGCCTGCCAAAGCCAGTGCCTGCACTTGCTTTCTGCTCTGGGCTTTTATCTTCTGCTGGCCCCTCTTTGCCTGTGGCCTCTTTTGTGTTGTGTGTCTCCTGGGCCTTGCTTGGTGTTCTTTGTCTTGCCCATCTGTTCTGTGTATGTCTGTGTCTTTTCCTTGCTTCTATTCTTTCTGTCCCAACTTCTGCTCTGCAGATGTGTTGCCGTTCTGCAGCAGGGCTCTTTGCTCTTGCTCCTTACCTAGTGGGCTCTCTCATGCACTCTTGCCCTGTGTGTCACACCGCACTGTGGTGCTGTGGCCCTGTGGCCCTGTGCACAGGTGGGAGGAAGTGTTCCTGGAATCATGCTACCAGGCAGGCAGAAGCCAAGGGCTATGCATCAGAGGAACAGATTCCCTGCACACCATCTGTGGCCTCCCTTCATACCCCTTTGAATGCTGAAACCCACGGGGACTTGCCTCACGAGGCGTTCGACAGCAGATCAAGAGGGTGTCCTGTCGGGAGGTCCTGTTAGGTTTCTCCCATGCGATCCCAGGAAAATTGCCCTCAGCCTGGGACAGTCTGCATGCCAGGCCCTTGGCACCACCTGGCCAGCAGCAGGCCTGTGTGTGACTGCAGTTGGTGCCAAGAGCCCTGTGTGTGTGCAGAAGCAACTAGTCCTGAAAACACAGAACAGAGGGTGCTAGAGTCACGATCCTGATGGCAAGAGACATAACATTCTTGTCACTCAGCACCACTCAGGTGCCTTACACCATTAACTACCATTTTAAATACCACTTTTACCCAGGTTTTAGAGGCAGTAGTAAAGTATTATTCAAATGATCACTATTACAGCTAACTTCTTGTGTGTATCAGCCCTACAGCTGATCTTATCTGAGACTTCTTTACTGGCTGCCAGGACCTGCAGTGTCACCCAGGACTGCAGCCAAAGGGCTTTGTGCCCATTGTTCACTCAGAGCCCAGGTGGGCTTGCCCAGGGCCCACAGTGCCATGATGGGTAATAGTGTGTCCAGGCCTGGTGGTGGCTTGGTTGATGATGGTGCTATGAAGGAGGGAACAAGCTTGCTTCCATGGGGCGCTGAAGCACTCATAGGAACACTGGACCTTCAGGAAATGGGAGTGAGGTCCTTCCTTTGATCTATCCCTCCCCATTCTCCTCTGTGCCTTGTCCCCCCTTGAATGCTCTGCATGGTTCTGGAGTTGACACTTTAGTGACTCTGTCTTCTCCTCAGCCCACAGGGTGCAAGCTGTTGGTGGTGGCAGAGGGTCTCTCCTCACACCTGCAGGGGGCTTCGTGCCTGCAGCTCCAGAGGCTTCTGTCTTCTATATCATGTTCCCCTAAACCCCATGCCTACCCAGGCTGTTTCAGTTCTCCAGCTGTTCCTTGTATACCTAGGACCTGCCTGAGGAGCCTGGGGTTCTGAGTTTCATTGAAAATGTTGTTTCTGTTTGTTCTGTATCAGGGACAGACCCGGAGACCCAGCAGAGGTGGGTAGGGGGCCCCAGCTCCTGCTGAGCCCCCACTGCCAGGCCTGTTGTTTGGCTGGCTTTCTCTAAGTCAGCAGGGTGCCTGTGGCTGCCCGCCCACTCCTCCAAGCCAGCAGCCCTTGGTGTAATTTGCGGTGGGATGTCTGTTAAGATTGCGTCCACTTCCCAAGTCAGCACTTAATTGGCAAGGCACTTGATTTAACAGCGTGGGAGCCTCCACCGGAAAAATGGCTTGAATAAATCACTGCCTGACGCCAGAAAATAGATATAATCTCAGCATTAACTACATTAATAGTAGCAGGAGCCGAATTAAGAAAGCCATAAAGCATAGGCGGGGGCTATAAATTACGGCCTGCTCCTCCTCTCTGCACTCGGGTTGGTGAGGGTGCGCCGGGGCAGGGCAGGAACTCCATGAGTTCGGGTCTACCTTGAGGTTGGTGAGGGACCTACCCGCGGGGATGCCTGGGCCTGCAGGACCTCACTCCCCTGCAGGGGCAGCAGTTAGGGGGGCAGGTAGCATGTGGCTCAGGTGTCTGAGCTGCAGGGGAGGTTGGCTGTGTGGCCAAGCCTTTCCCTCCTCCATCCTGCTTGCTCTGGGCCTGACTGAGCAGCCTCTGCCCAGTGGTGCTGCCCTGTCGTGCCCCTCCCTGTCATCAAAGGGCAAAGCAGAACTGTATCCCCCTACTCATTTCAGACCCCTTGCTGCCCTTCTCTGGTGTCTGCCCTGAGAACCTCTCAGACGAGGAGCACCTTGATGCTTGTTAAGCAGGCACAGCTCGACCTGTGCTGGTGTCTTGGTTACTTTTCTCACATTGCTGAGACAAACGCCTGACACCCAAAATCAGGGAAGAAAAGGTTTATTTAGCTTACGGTTTCTGGAGATTTCAGTCCATAATCAGCTGGCTCGAAGGCAGGGTGGCATGGCACAGGGCAACACTTCAAGGCAGCAGCCAGAGCAAAAGAGAAAAGGGGAAAACAAACCTCTTCTCCTCTCTTATATTGTACACAGCCCACCACCCCTGCCCCCTTTCAGGGCAGGTCTAACACTCACAAAATGTCCTTGCCTTCTTTTGCACAAGATGAGGATATTTACAAAGTAAGAATCCTGGTTCCCTGCTGAGTCTCTCAGTTAAACTTCTAAACTTCTCAAGTTGATACAGTGTATCAACCATAACATCTGGGCTCCATGGCAGGTCTGATCTTGAGACTGCTGCCCTTATTACCAGGGAGACTCATTCATCAGGATGACACTGGCTCATGCCAGGGCAGGCTGGGTACTGTCTGGGCCACTGCATAGGCCCAGTGGTCAAGGAGAGCCAAGTTGGGCATACCCTGCAGGTGACTGGCTGGCTTCAGTTCCTGCCCTGTCAGCTGCCCTTGCCAGACCCTGAACACCTGAATAGAGGCACATGCAATTAGGTTTCATTTTAGTTTGGTTCATAGTCTTTGTCAGGCTCAACTTTGTTTATAGGTATTGTTCATTTGTCTTTGGCTTGCCTGTGTCTCATAGATTTGTGGGACCCTTACAATCTTCAGAGTGTTACCCTTTATCATTTTCCTTAGCTTCAATTTTGCCTTTCATTGTGTGAGGATTTATAGCAGAAGCTTTAACTTTTCTGGCCACTGAAGTCTGTCAGCCCCTCGGATTTCAGGCATTGATTTGCTCCAAACACCAAGACTGCACAAACCCTCGTGGTCCTACTGGCCAGTTTCTCCACAGGTACCCGCATCTGGTCCCTGAAAGTGAACCACAGGTTCTGTAGCATCCAGTTCCTTTGTTCACCACTTGCTAGGGACTGAATTTTGTTCCACCAAATTCGACAAGTTAAAACCCTAACCCCTCAGTGTGACTGGATTGGGATGTGAGATCTTTACGAAGTGAAGAGGGTTAATAGAGTCATATGAGTTTGGTTCTAACGCACTTTAACCAGAGCCCTTAGAAGAAGAGGAAGAGACATAAGAAAAGACCCAGTGAGAAGAACCAGAAGGCACTGTGTCTGCAGGCTGGGAAGAGAGGCCTTACCACAAACCAAGCCACCAACACCTTGGTCCAGGACCTCAGTCTTATCAGGAAACGTGTCCCTGGTGTTGGGGCTGTGCAGTCTACAGTGTTCTAGTGGAACAGGCTAAACTAGCTGGTGCACCTTGGGTCCCCAGGCCATCCACGGTGCCATGGCTCCTTCTTTCTACTGGCTGTCATTGTCTGTGGTATGAGTTCACCACAGCTTGTCTGTTTTGGCTGTTGACAGGCATCTGGATTACCTCTTGCCTTGGCTATGCATATTGCTGCTCTTAGCCTTGTGGGGCATGCCTCTGGGTCTTGAAGGACCCTTGTTTCTGTGGAGTTGCTGCCTTGGAAGGGAAATGGGCACTGAGCTTTAGTAGATGAGGTCAACCCGTTTCCCATTTTCCCATAGTGGCTACCCACGCCTGCAGTCAACTACAGCGTAACGTATTGCAGTTGTCTCGCCATTCCAGCCCGTTCTCCCTGGGCCATCTTTCCTGTTAGAACCGTGCTGGTGGGTGTGGCAGCTACTCACTGAGGTCTTAATTTGCATGTTCTGCTGAGTAAATGATGTATAATGTCTTTTCCTACACTTGCTGCTCCATGCTGTGCTGTTTTGTGGAGAGCCTCTTTTCCTTGTTTTACCTTTTTTAATATTTGTTGGAGCCTTTTATATATTGTAGGTATATTTCTCATTTGCATTCTAGGGCTTGCTCCTGCCTCCCTTCTTTCTTTGTCCTGGGAATTGAACCCAGGGCCTCGCACATGCCAGGGCATCTTTTCTTTTAAGGTTAGTGTCTTTTTTCTATTCTGTTTAAGAAACATTTGCCTACCCAAGGTCATGTTTTCTCCCAGAAGCTTAGAATACTCACATATAACCCTGTGATCCTTCTTAATTTTTGCTTATGACTAGAGGTAGGGGTAGATCAAGGCTCTTTTATCTCTCTAAGGAGGTAAGTTTATTGAAATGAACCCCCTTGAGCCACCCAAGTTCAGGGGTATCAGCTGTCATCCAGCTGACTGGATGCTGGAGCTGTCTCTGGCCTCCTCATCCTTATTGTGAACCCATCTGTCTGCTTAATTGTTCCTGAATGTTTGTGCTTGTAAGTGAGCTTTAGGAACTCTGGATCATGTTTTCAGCATTCCCTACCGGCCATCTTTCAATAAATAAAGCTGGACTTTATTCTTAGCATTTCACCCTTTTGTGCGAGGTCCTAGGAGACCTGGCCTTATCACAACTGCCTCCTGTTCTCAGTGCTCCACAGTGCTCCACATATGGCCACGCACCTGCTGTGACCTTGTGAGAGTTTTCATGGCTTCCCTTGTATGTTCTGCCTGGCTTCGCTGTTGTCTTGAAAAGCTGTTGATGTACATGTGTCTTTACTGCATAATCAGCTGCTTGTTATCCTGCTAAATCTAACAAACTCTTGTTGTTGAGCCTTAAGGGCTGTTCTCTGATGTTTGTGTGGATGCCTGTCTTGGCTATGCTGCCTGGCTGGTAAGACTTGCCCAGGTCACCCTGTCCCTGGAGAGCTGGCTAGATTTTTTGCATTGTCCTAGATGGAGCCATTCCACAAACTGGGGGACGATAGGTAGTGTGAGTCTCCTTGGACGGCAGTGTGCCTGATACCTGAAAGCCCAACCCTGCCTCTCACAAGCCTGCACAGGCTAAGTGTGTTCTTGGCCAGCAACTGGGAATCCTGGGTGTTACCGGGTGCAGAGGATCTAAGGCATTGCCTGGAGTGAACACAAGTTCAACCCGCTAAAGGTAGCTGTACTGACTGCCAGGCCCCAGCCCCTCTGCCCATCGAGCTGAACTCTGCACTCTGGAGTGGGGCCATTAAGACCCAGTAATACCTGTTTTTTTGCAGCTGACATACAGAACACCAATAGCTTGAGCTGAAATGGATTTTTAAAAGTGTCATTTTATGGAGAATTTTACTTTCCATCTTGTTGTTTATTAGACCCTTAAAGGGAAAGCTTGTAATGCATCCATTGATCGAAATACCAATTGAATAGATGTGAGCACATAAAATACATAAAATAGTCCCAGCCCCTCATAATGGAGCAGCACATTTGTAGGCAGTGCAATTAGTATCACCCACCACCACACCGCCTGGTCTGGTGAGAGGTGCCCCTGATCACTGTTATTCCATACCAGGAAGATAATGGGGCAGGGCAGGGTCCCTCAGGAAGGAGCAGTGGTCTGACAAAGTCCTTAGGTGATCAGCAGAGCCCTACCAGGCCACCATCTGCCCCTGGTCTAGATTCATCCCACCTTCATTCCAGCACAGCTACTCACCAGCACTCTCTCCCATCCACCTTGCCTACCTGGGGCCAGGGCCCTCCCCATGCAATGCTGTGCACGTGGTCAATCCCTCTCTGTCTTCATCCTCATCCTCACTGCAACCTCTACCAGTGGAGACTGCTGTCTCCTGTGTACCCATGATGCCCAGAGACTTACTGAGCTAACAGCTAGCCCCTGTACCTGGGCTGCAGGGTAGTTATGGTAGGTAGTGTGATGCAGGGGAGAGCAGCTGGAAACTGGATGGCTGGCAGTCATGATACTGCAACCAAGGAGCAGCAGCAGCTGCTGCCTTGGGGCTCCTGGGCCCACTCCCAAGCAGGCTCTGTCACCGAGGGTCTATGCGTAGGAGTTCAAGGCATGGCACACTGGACTTGAGGCAGCCAGTTGTGTGGGTAGCTTAGGGTCCTTGAAGATCGGGAGGCCACAGCCTTCACGAGGCTTGTGTGTTCACCAGTCATCAAGTTTCAGCCTCAATGATCTAGAGGTAGGCTTGGCATCTTGGGCACAGTTTCTGGGTTCTAGAGGCAGGATGACTGCTTCGTTACCCCTGCGTGCCTATGCTCTGCCCGACACCTCCCCTGAAGGATCATCTCCATTCCAGAAACCAGGACATTGTGGACTGCCCCAGGTGACCTGGCTTCGCCTGTTGGGGTGAGGGGTCCATCCAGGCAGGTGGAGAAGCCTCTGGATGAGGCTGGCACAGCACACCTAGAGGGAGGTTGTGAGCTAATCTGCATGCTTGTATGTACACATGCACACACACACTGGCACATGCACACTTTCCCTCCTGAGCCAAGCAGCCCAGGGAGGGGGAGTGTTTCTGGTGGAAAGCCCCACTAAGCAGTTTAGTGCCTGTCACGGCGGCTCCGCCTGACCTACTTGGGGATTCGCAGTGCGAGCTGCCTCTTCTGCTGACTGTGCACTCCCGTTCGCTTAGCTCCAAGCTTCAAAAACCATGCTCCATTTCCTGAAAAATGCTTCTCTGGTTGTTTTCTCTGCTCCCCAGTTGGCTTGCCCATCTCTTCGTCTACCACCAGCCAGAGTAGCCTGGTCTGGGGGCAGTTGGGTCGATAGCCCACACACTGCCCCACGCGTAGCCAAACGTGTTGAGATCATTGTCCTGCTCCTAAGAATCTGAGTTCATAGCCCTGCTCCCTGTGCATCCTCTGACCCTGCTTCTCTCCCTAGCCCTACTCCTCTCTTTTCTTTGAGACATGGTCTTGCTATGTAGTACAGGGTGGCCTGAAACGGTATAATTCAGCAGGCATACAGTCTTCAATCCTCCTGCCTTAGCCTCTTAAATACTGGGTTACAGGCATACAGCTGGTCCCATGACTCCCTTGGGGGTTAGCCCATGCTGTCTGGCTGTGTTCCTGGCTCCCCTAGCTCACTGCCCACTCTGCTGAGTGAGATTGTGATTGCCAGGTTCAGTGGCATTTTTGAACAAACACCACCAGAGGTCAGCTAGATGCAGCTCCTTTGAAGACAGGTCCAGAAGAAGACAGTAGAGGCTGAACCAAGTCTTTTTTTTTTTTTTTTTTTTTGTTGAACAAGTTGTACACAGAGGGCAGAGGCAGGTCATCCAGCATCTAGTGCAAGGAAGGGAGAGCATTACAGAGAAGAGGTCTCTGGTCCTCACCCCACTGCCCCACCTTGTACCATCCCCACTGTCCCTGCCTGTAACTGACAAGGCCTTCCCCTGCTTCCTGCCCCTCCCAAGAGGCCCTACGAGCACCAGGGCAGCAACCCAAGGCTCTTCCCAGGCCCTGATGTGTGTTCCCTCAGCAGATTCACAAAGCTGCCCCTGGGCAGCACAGCAGTGCATCTAGCAGACAAGGCCTTGTTCTCTGGGAGCCCTGTGGTGCGTAGGCCAGGAGGGTCCCATCCTGGTCTGGGATTGGAGAAGGATTCCCTAATCACATGACACCTGAATTTGGGCTCAGGGTGCCAGGCAAAGGGACAGGTGTGCACACGCCCAGCACCAAGAAGGAACACCATGCTTTCCAGGGTCAGAAACTTCCCAACCAGCTCACAGGGCCTTGTGACATGGTCATCATGAAACCAACAGGACCTCCTGCAGAGTTTGGGAAGACTTGATCAAATGTGCAGTTCCAGACCCATGAATATGGCAGTGTTGTGGAAGGGACCTCAGTTTACACGTTAGAGAAACCAGGTTGGTCCCTAGATGTCAGCAGAGGCCAATGGTGGCCTGGCCTGCAGTGGGGCCTCTATGTGAGGGAGCCTCAGCCAGAGCCAGTTGTAGCATCCCAGAGAAGGAGTGCAGCCTGTGAAGGAGGAGGAGGGTCTAGGATGAGGGTGACTGTAGATCCAGAACTTCAAAGGAAGGGGAGAACAAGCAAGGGGTTTATTCTTTTTATTTATTTATTTATTTATTTATTTATTTATTTATTTATTTATTTATTTATTTATTTTTATGAGCAGGATATATTTATTGAGAGAAAGAAAGCTTCTGTCTGAGAGAGAGATAGAAGGGGTCCGGAGTGGGTTGTGTTGTTTGTTTATTTTTTTAAACAGATAGGATGAGGATAGTGGGAAGACCCAGACAGGGATGGGGAGGTACAGAAGGGTCCTGGCACAGACCCTCTGGGAGCTCCTGGGAGGGGCAGATCTCCCTCCCTGCTGCACTCTGTTGCCTTATACTTGGGAACGAAATGAGCTTGAGATCCCAAGCCTGGCCCTTGAGAGCCCTATGGTCCTCTGCTCTGTAATGTTCTCTCTTCCTTGTACTGAGTGCTGAATTACCTGCCTC
>RJWT010004166.1:0-34185 GCA_004365215.1 Cuniculus paca | reverse complement strand
TCTGACTTGCCCTTCCCTTCAAGCAGTGGCATCTCTTTCCATTTTCCTGTATTCTGAGGTGGCCTGTTGTGAATTCTGTGTGTCAGTTAAGAGACTGAGGACCTTCTGGGAAAGTGTATTTCGTATCCCAAGTCACTCTGTAGAGAAAGCCAGTCAAGCTTCTTTGAGTGTGGGTCTACCTACATAGAGCCAGTAGTCTAAAGGGATACTGTTATGAAGATCAAAATATACAGTGAATGATTATATAAAAATTATCGCAGTAGATACCCAATAGTATTTTTGAGGAACCTGCATACTGTTTTCTGTAATGCATACTCCACCAACAGTGTACAAGGCTAACATTTCCTTACATGCTTGCCAGAATTTGTTATCTTTAGTCTTTTAAAATACCCATTCCAACAGGTACAAGGTAATGTCTAACCACGGCTTAAATTCCCATTGCTCCAATGATTAATTATGTTGAGTACCTTTTCATACAACTGTTGACCATTTGTGTCTTTTTTTTTTTTGATAAATGTCTTTTTAGATTTTTTTTGCTCACTTCTTTTTGCCTGTATAGCTTTAGTTTGTTATAATCCCATTTGTTCATTTTCATTTTATTGCTTATACTTTTGAACTCATTTCCAAAAATTGTTTGTCTAAACCATTGTAATCAGTCTTTGTTGCTTAGTTTCATTTAGTAATTTTATGGTTTTAGATCTTTCATTTAAATCTTTAACATATTTTGAGTCAGTTTTTATATGTGATTTGAGAGAGGGCCTGAATTCACTCTTCTCAACAGGATGTATGTATCCTGTTGTCCAAAAATAATTTATTGAAGACATTTTCCTTTCCTCATCATGTCTTTTCAGCACTTTTGTTGAAATCAAGTGACTGTAAATGGATGAATTTATTTCTGTATTCTTTATTCTGGCCCATTCGTCTATATGTCTATATTATGCTAGTACCATGCTGCTTTGATCGCTATGTCTTTGTAATATATTTTGAAATCAAGCAGTACCATGTCTCTACTTTTATTCTTTTTTATTTAAGATTTCTTGTGTATTTGGGGTCTTTTTGGTTCCATCTACATTTTAAGTTTGTTAAGAATTTTTGTGAAAAATGTTATTCTGGAATTTTAATAAGAGTTGTGTTGAAACTATAGATTGCTTTAGATAGACATTCAAAATATCATTTTTTCTAATATATTAACATGACTTTAAAATATTATTTTTTTCTAATATATTAACATGGAATATCTTTCCATTTATTTGTACCTTTTGAATTTCAAATGCCTTGTAATAAAATAATGTTTTATAAGTTCAAGTAACTAAACAATTTGAAGTCTTACCTCTTCTTTGCTGTTTGACAAATGCATCAGTCAGCATTTGTTTTGGGAACATACTCAGTGACTTCTAAAAGCAAACAGCTCATCTGTGTTACTTCGAGCTATGCGTCATCTCAGATCAGCACATCTGTCTTATACTCTGTGAATGGACCCTGTACCTGCTCTAAGGGATTTTCATTCAAGGATACAGGTTGAAGATCAGACTCTGTCATGGAGACTGTACTCCATGAAGGCTCACTAATTCAAAGCCAGCATTGCCATTCCCCATCTGCTGGGAATAGCAGCTGCAAATGGCTCACTGGTTCATCCTTCCTTGAGAATTTCTCTTTGCATTAGTGTACTGTCTCAGCCAAGCTTATGTCTCACAGGGTTTTGCTACATGATTAGTAACTGAAAGATAAACGGGCACAAAAATCTGAGTTGCTTAAATTCGGACAGCTCTGAAGACAGTCTCAGGCCAAGATGCCCTTGAGGATCAGATGCATCCTCAGCAACAACTGCTTTAGCTCTCAGCATCTTTTTATTTCAGTTTATGCTTTTACTTCCTTACAGTGGTTCTCTCCTCAATCTCAGCTTCACCTTAACCTAGTTCATCTTCGGTTTTGTCTCTAGAGAATGAAAGTTAAGGAAAAGCTTATCTGGGACATGCTGTTCTTGTTTCAGAAGGCAGAAACCGAAGATATTTAGCTAACCCATTCAGTTATATTCTAAAATTTGGCTAGGATCTGGCCATATATCACGCAGAGTTTTTCATCTTCCTTTAACCAGAAGTCACAGGAGCAAAGTACATGCTTCCAAACAATAATATAATTTCCTCCTGTCTACCACTCAGTATCATATATACTAAATACATTCCTAGGCATGCATACACACAGCACACTCATCCCCTCCGTCAGTTTTATGTTGATATAGTAGAATACCTGAGGGTAGGTAATTACAAGCCTAAATATTGCATGGTTTCTTTTACATGAGAAGTCCATTGTATAAATAAATTAAAGAATAAAGTAAAAGGAAATAGATCTTTAGCAGATTGGAAGAGGTTCACGAGATGGAGGGAGCAGAGAGGAAGGGGTGGGAAAGGGATATAAAAAGAATTAAGATGTGTTATGTATTTGTTCCAACTCGTCACAGTGAATGTAATCATTGTACACTGAAAACATGTTAATAGCAGTATTTTTTTAAAGAAAAGGCTTGATTCCAAGCTCTTAAGGCTGAGAAGTCTAAGATCAAGGCAGTCACATCTAGTAAAAGCCTTTCTGCATTTCCATTGCAGAGAACGGGAGGGCAAGCACTGTGGAAGAAACAAAGTGAGAATTGGATGTGGTGGCGCAAACCTCTAATCCCAGCACTTTTAGAGTCTGACACAGGTAGACTCCAAAATTTGAGCTCAGCTGTGTGATTTAGCGACACCCTAACTCAATATAAAAAATAAAGAGTTCTTGGATTGTACAAAGGCCTTGTGTTCAATTCCTAATACCAGAAAGAACATAAAGGAGGTCAAACACTAATGGACGACTTGCTTTCTAAAAACCTGCTGTGGTGGTAACTACTCCAGTCCCAAGCAAGCAAGAGCTAACTCATCATAGAGACTATGCCCTCATAACCCACATACTATCTACTAGATCCCACCTCCAAACTTCTGCCACATTGAGGATTGAGGCTCAGTGTGACTTTGGTGGAGACAAACCGTATCATCTTCCATTAGAACTATACTGCCTAAGTTACTAAGTTAGAAGTCAAAGATTTTATATTATTATTATTATTATTATTATTATTTTGGTACTGGGAATTGAACTCAGGACCTTGCACTTGCCAGGCAGGCGCTCGTGCTGCTGAGCTATATCTTTGACTGAAAATTTTATTATATCCCCTGCATTTTATGGTATAAGTGAGAAAAGCTAATCCAGACCATTACTGGTGCATTAAAGCTTTGGTTAGGTCCTAGCATATGTCTTGCAGAACAATAATCTGTTGAAAAATTGCACAGCCAAGACAATAGGCAGAGACATCTATTCCACAAAGGTCTGGGGGTAAGGAATGAATAATTGTGAACAAAAGTGTGGTTTACCCATATTAGTCAGTTATTTTACAATAATTCTATGTAGTAATAACCCACACAAGTTTAGCAGCTGAAGAAAAGAGAAGTTAATGTAGCTTTCGCTCTTTCTTGTTGGCTAGGTGGCTCTGCTGAGCTTGGTTATATTTGCTCATGGTTTTATGGTCAGCTGGGAGTGGCACATCTAATCCAGCCTTGCTCAAGCTGTAGGCCTGTCTGGCTCTGTTCATTCTGTGTCTCATGGTGGGGCTCTGGACAAAGAAATAGCTCTCTGGTGGAATTATTTTCATCTCAATTGCAGAGGTCAAAAAAAAAAAGTACTGTACAAACAGATGAAGTTTCTTAAGATTTGGCCTTGCAAGTGGAATATTATCGCTTCTGTTTCATTCTGTTTTCCATAAAAAGAATCATGGCCAAGTGCAAAGCCAAAAGTGGAGAATTAGCCTCTTGCCTCTGTAGTGGGAAGAATTGTAGTCACGTGGCATAGGTATAGTTAGAGGTGAAGAATTTGGGCCAATAATGCAATCTGCCATACCACCAAACCCCATATCCATTAAGCATTATAAATGCGCTCTAGATTTTAGTTGTCTTTCAAATTAGAAACAGGAAATGTAAAATGTCACTTTATTGCCTATGAATGAATTATAGCTCACTAATTGCTGCCTAAGTGAGGGAGTCCTGGGTGAGGCTCAGGGATACACAGAGGTAGAAAAGTATGTTGAAAGCTTTCAGAGAACATGTGGTCCAATTGGGGAAACTGACATTTGTTTTTGGAAAGCTAGTGAACTATATTAGTCTGCTTTGCTTAGTAGTAATGTGTGTGCTTGTTAATGCAGGTGAACTGCGCCTGCCTCTTAAAAGTATGTGACCTTAAAAAAATTGAATTGACTTCTCTAAGTCTGTTTTTTGTTTTTTTGTTTTTTTAAATCTATGCAGTTGTATTGGTTTCTACTGTATAGATTTGTTGTAAGGAGTGAATAAAGTAAGGCCAGACTCTTCAGAAAACCCAGTGAATTCTACCTGTTTATGTTTACAGTTGTATTGGTATCACTGTCTTATATTAATATACATTTTATATATAGTCATAGAATAATAGTAATATTGCATATGCTAAAAAATGTTGGGAAGAACTGCCTCTTGTTGAGGAGTAGCCAGCATGGTTGAAGAAATTGTTGGCTATCGTCTTTACAGTCTCCAAGAGAATTCCTTAAACTTGCATATGTTCTAGATTTTATTCTAGAGGTTTCCACAGTAGTGTTTATTGATATTCATAGTAGAATATCTATTCCTTTTAATCTGCTGTCTTGGGATATAATGAAAGAGAACACAGCTTGTAAAACCTGAAATAATTTCCAAAACTCTCAAATGACTCATGCATCCTATTTTCCTTACCATTGCCACATTTATTTTTAGTATTTCTTGAGTTATTTAATTTTTATGGTTAAGAACAATAAACAGAAATTAATCCTGATGATGAAATGTGTCACCAGCAAAAATGTCTTTTAACATTGCAGTTTGTTTTACACATATGTGATGGTGTTTGATTGGCTTTAAAATTTACACACACAAAATACAAATCCCTGGAAAAGAAACTTACTAGTCCACAGCAATGCAGTTAGCAAGAAGTTTTCCTCCTATCTGAGTGCTGCCCTAACTTCATCTGTTTTTAAAAATAAATGTGCTGATCAATATCATAAATAATTAAGTGAAAGGGGTGTGGGATTTGGGGCTGTTTTCCTTTTAGTAATTGTAAATTCCATTTCACAAAGCCACAGCTCAGTAGCCAGGAGAAACAAAGTCTGGGTTACTCCTTATTCATTAAAAAAATTCTGCCTGCTAAAATGTAGTTCTACAAAGATTTTTGCTTAGGAAAGATTTTTGCTTGAAATATAGAGCTGTATTACATGTATTACTCATATGAAGAGGTTTATATATTTAAAAAAATCATTATTCTAAGGAAAGTGATAAAGTCTTTCATCACAAAATGGTGATAAAGTGTGGTTTTCTGGTTCAGGACCAAATTTAGTGTACAGCTGATTTAGAAGAACCTGTGAGTTGATTGACAGATTCCTTATGTGGGACCTGTGAACTGATGGTTGTGAATGGAGAACCTTTCCCCTGCTTTCATTAAACTGCAGCTTTAGAGTTCTGTATAAATGGAATGGAGTGTGTTTAAATTGCTAGTATAGTTAGGCAGATAGGAGGAATCTGATCGAATTGCAGGGTACCACTGATCACACCTTTAAAGGTGAGGGATTAATCCCTGGTCACTTCCTATCTTTTTGGCATGTCTAGATACCATGTTGAAGACTTTGAACCTCTGTCTCATAGTGATATTCTCTCATGACTGAATTATAGAATTTCCAGTTTGAAGTATCCTGGGTGTTCAAGTTCATCACATTCTATGCTTTTTAATTCATTGATTTGGAAGGACAGGTGCACTGATTTAAATTTTGGTAGTAAATTGTAGATTTTTGTTTGTATATTGTTTAGTACCTTTACTGAAATAGGAGGTGAAGTTTTGAACATTACCCAGAATACTATGTGATTCATAGGACAAGGGACGAATGGAATTGTTCATTAGCAAATCACCCTGTATCTCTGTCAACCCTCATGGCAGCCCTGTGCTAGCCCTCACATCTCAGGAAGTATAAAATAGACTGGATGTTTACAGTCTCGTCACTATTTGCCTGTGCGTTTCAGCTCATTCTTATCTCTCACTGTCCACAAGTTAGGGGAATAAAATGCTCCTGGTGGAGTGTCTTCTCTTGGCTTTCATGTTCCCTAGGTTTCTTTACCCCTCTGCATCCTTCATCTTTTACTCCACCCTGGAGACAGTGAGTTGTCAGTCACTCCATCTCCTGTTACTCCATTTTAGTGTGACTTGGAGGAAGTGGGGAGGTTTTGGAAAATCATGTATGTCAGATATTTCTGTTCTATCAGAATTTCCAAATTAAAAAAATTTTTTTTCAAAATCAGTGAGACATTTTGCTTTATCAAGATGTACTTCTTAACGGATACTAAGTAGTAGAGGCTCAAGCTAATATTGTTCCCATTCTTAAAACATTCCCAACCAGTCAACAGATGAAGTAAGGTTTTTATATGGTTCACTTCCCTAACTATATAGTCTTGGAAAATTGAACCTAGTGAGCTTTAATTTCATAATCTACTTCTTGTAGCTATAATCTACTTCTTGTAGCTATAATCTACTTCTTGTAGCTCCTGTGAGATTAAAAGTAACAATTTCTAGCACTGGGCACTTGATCAGTCATAGTTCTAATCTTTTTGCACAAATAGTATGTTCCCTACATTAGTAAAAACAGTGTCCCTTCCTGCGAGCACTTATATTTTATAGCACCAGCAGCAATTCTGCACTAGTATGTTAACATTTCTGGAAATGTTACACTGTACACTATTTTTTGTTGTTCACAAGCAAATCGCCTTTGTACCAGACAGAAATTGTTATAAAACAGAAGAGAAAATGCAGTTTCTCTTCATTTGGTCACCTATATGACTTGAAATTTTAGAGATAATTCAAGAGGACCTGAGATGAGACTATCACAAAGCTCATGTATTATGTATGTCAAACCACAAAAAAAGTCATTAATTAGCCACAATGTATTATAGACTCCTTGTCAGAAATTGTTCTAAAGTGAAAACAAATTTGCCAAGCTATAAAACTCTCAGTTAATTTGCCAGTCAGAATTTGTGTGCCATCTTCTCAAAACAAAACAAAAAAACACTTGACATCTTATAATATACAAATTAGAATATTGAATCAATTTATATAGTCATTTACATTTTACAAAGCTAAGTTTATTTTAATTCTGTATTCATGTCTGAAATACAGTAGGTGCTCAGTAACTGCTGGTTTTATGAAGTAATAAAAGGTAGGGATTGTTTTTGTTTTTGTGTTTTTTTTTTTTTTTTTTTGCAGCACCAGGCATTGAACTCTCAACTTCACACTTGCCAGGCAGGCACTTAGGCCACTGAGCTAAACTCCCAGCCCTTGTCTTTTTGAGGCAGGGTCTCACTATGCCATTCAAGCTGGCCTTGAGCTCACTTTGTAGCCCAGGCTGGTCTCAAACTCACAATGATCCTCCTGTCTCAGTCTCCCAAGTGCTGGGATTACAGGCGTGAGCCACCACGCCCGGCTAAGGTAGCGATTGTTGACTTAGTTATTTTTACATACTTTTGTGCAAACATATGAAAACGAGGTTTCTTAGGAAGAACTTGTGATTGATGAGACACATAAAATCCAGGGTTGTAAGGTTTGAAAAAATAAATTTATTAAGAGTGATAGAGGTTAGCTCTCCGTTAGGGGTGACCTGTAGTTATTTGTTGTGACTACAGCTCCTGTTAAGAGTCTGTGCTTTACTCTTCCTTTCCTTCAGGTAAACAGGGACCCAGACTACATGCTGAGAGCAAAGTCACCATGTAGGTCAGTAATGTTTTGAAGTTTCAGGGAGTAGAGAAAGTGGTTGTTACTGTTGTTACCTTGTTAAAGTAAGAATCATTAGATAAAATGTGTGTGTTTAATTTTGCTTTTTGGTTTACTGACTCATATTTAGGCTAGGTATGCTTTTTCCCCAATTCTTAAGTCTAATTTGAACCCTCCTATCTTCATGAATCAACATTTCTTATCACACTGTATCTGGAAATCAATAGTCAGTGACCTATTTTTTTTTTTTCTTTCTGGTACTAGAGATTGGACCTAGAGCCTCTGTATTGAGCTGAGTTTCAAGCCATTGTAGTGGTTTTTATTTTGAGATATGGTCTCAGGAAGTTGGTAAATTGCCAAGGGTGGGTTTAAACTTTCTATCCTCATGCCTAGGCCTTCCAGAGTCCTGTGATTACAAAACTGTACTACCATGCCCACTCCCACACCCAGTCCACCTGTGGTGTTTTTCAATTGTCCTTCTTGCTACCACTGAACTTCTACAACAGGCTGCCCATCCTCCTTTCTCTGTGTCAGCAGCCTTCCAGGCTGCCTTCTTGCCTGGCCACCAGGGAAGTGGCATTCATGAAGAACACAAGCAGCTCGTTAATGTCAAGTTCTGTGATTGTTCTTGGCCCTTGTTCTTCTAAACTCTGGTGGCATTTTGTTAGTGCTCTCCACCAACTACCTTCCCCTCTTTGACTTTTATCCCATCGAACTTTTGGAGTTCTTTCTGCGTCTCCAACTGCTTTTCCATCTGGATGATTTTTACCCTTCTTCCCTTGCTTGATGATAGATTTTCTCAGCTTTTGCCTTGGCTGTCTTTTCTCTTTGTCTCTGTCTCTGTCTCTGTCTCTGTCTCTCTCCCCTTCTCCTCCTTCTCCTTCTCCTTCTTCTCCTCTTTCTTTCTTTTCTCTCTCTCTCCCTCTGTCTCTCTGTCGTATGAGGGAGTCCATACCTTCTACAGCTTTGGTCCTTCTGTGCCCTAATTATGTATTATCACCCTCTTGTGCCTAACCCTATCTGAATGTCTCATCACTGATTAACCTGGAGTTTGTCTGGGCCTTATCTTATCCTTCTCCCAGACATGTCTCACGCTTCCCTATCCTGTCTCAGGATCATCCATCTTCCTTGTCAGGGATACCAGACACCTACGAATAACCGTTGATTCTCTCTTCACCTCCCAAACCAGCATTATTCTCCAGATTGTCCAGCCAGCCATCGCCCATGTCAGCCTTCATTATCACATCACAGTGACCACAGCTGCTGACTCCATGCCTTCTCCTCCCCCATCTTACCCTACATGGTTGAGTGTGAATTATCTTAGAATACATTTATATTCACACCCCGATTTCACTACAAAACTGTTATAGCTTCTTGTTGCTTGCAAGAAAAAGTGAAGAAAGAAAGAAAATTACCACCCTGGTGTTCAAGGCTTCCCACATTTCAGCAACAGTATTATTCTTTTCATTCCTCTTCTCAGTTTTCAGCCCTCATCTGTATAGCTAACCAGTAGTAACACTCCCTTTATCAAGAACCATAAAATAATGTATTACAGACTTATATGACTTCAAAGAAGCCAATGTAAAGGCCTAAATATAACACAAATAGAAACAGAAGGAAATGACTTTGTAATAGGATCTGTTGTTTTAATCTGTAAATAGTTGTCCATGACTGTTGCAGACACTATGTTTGGATTGCAAGGGCTTGTATCTACTTCTTATAGTTAAGCTGGGATTTCAGAGAAATAGAATAGTAGTGACGTAAAATCTTAGTAATTCTGCTTCATATTTGATATTTAAAGTGACATCTAAGTATATATATATATATATATATATATATATTTGATATTTAGAGTATATTTATTTGTGTATAATCATAGCAACACTGTGACTGCAGTGGCTTCAGATGCAGACCAAACAGTACCACTGAACCAAGTTTTTGACCAGGTTCCCCTTAAAGGTAAGGTAGCCATTGGTCATATGATTTTCTGAAACAGTGAACAATTCTTGATGACTCTGAACATTACAAATTCAGTCTTCCTTGGATTGATATCAGTATTGCATGCATATATAAAGACCATGAAAATATTCATAAGTTTAGATCACAGTACAAAGGGCTGGGGGTATAGATCAGTGGTGGAATGCTTGCCTAGTGTGTGATGGTTCCTCTTGATGATCAATTTAATTGGATTGAGAGATGCCTAGGAGATTAGTAAAACACACTTTTGGATATGTCTGTGTGTTTCCCAAGACGGTTGGCATATGGGCCAGGAGGCTGATCAGGGAGACCCACCTTGGGTTTCGGTGGTACCATCCATGCTATGGGGGCCTACATGAAAAACAGCAGAAGCAGGAGCCCATATCAGTACTCTGGCTCTGCAGTTCTCATTCTGTTTTGTGACTGCCATATTGCAAGTAGGTTTCCTGGACAATACCTTTCCACTATGACATTCTCCCTCACCTCAGGCCCACAACTGTAGAACCAGCTAACTATGGAATGAAACCTCTGAAACTGGTGCCAAAATAAACGTTGCCTCCTTTAAGTTGTGTATGTCAAGTATTTTGACCTAGTGGCAGAAAGCCGACTACACATCTAGTATGCACAAGGCTCTAGGACTGATCCATCACCACAATAAATAAATACATAAATAAATACAAAGCAACAGTAGATTTTTCTTTCAAATGACTATCTCATTTGAAAGCCACATGGAAATTGCATTGCCAGACATCTTACCTCCATGATTTGTAACCTCTAAAGACCCTAATATTCACCAGCGAGTCAACTAAAGTGCCTGCATTGGTTCTCCAAAAGGAGTGGGGACTCTCAGAGCCAGCTCTCTGAACACTGCACACACATCCTTGCCTCTTGCTGTGCATTCACCTTTTCTTCTTTGTGCCCATCCTCTCCTGAGGTTAGTCATCTTTCTGTTCCTTAAATGCTTATCTGTATGTACGGTTTGGACTCTGATCCTGTGTCTGCTTAAGTGCCTTGTGGTAATTCAGTGTTGGTGTTGGGTTTGTATGCATTTTCTTCTTCTTCTTCTTCTTCTTCTTCTTCTTCTTCTTCTTCTTCTTCTTCTTCTTCTTCTTCTTCTTCTTCTTCTTCTCCTTCTCCTTCTCCTTCTCCTTCTCCTTCTCCTTCTCCTTCTTCTTCTCCTCCTTCTCCTCCTTCTCCTTCTCCTTCTTCTTCCTCTTCTTCCTCTTCTACTTCTTCTCTGCATGCATATAGTCCTTTCTTCTGTTAGGAAGTATACTTTTAATTGAAATGTCAGATGTCAAGTCAAGGTGGTTCAATCTTCCACCCCTGTTACCCCCACATATATTGGTTCTCTTGTTGAAAAGTGCAGGAGAGACATCACTTCACAGAGTGAGATCTTGGCAATAACAGGAGTCACTGCATAACTGTGTTTGTAGCTCTCCTTCTCTTTTTGCTCATCTGTCAGTCAGGCAGGCTGAGTCCTTAAAATCGCCCTAACTTAATGTGCTTAAAGCTTATTTCTTGCTCATGCTATACATCTAACATAAGTGGCAGATAGAATCTGCCCCCTGGAGTGCTTTAGGGACCCTGGTTGACAGAAATGCAGTTTTGACTTGCCATGTTATAAAAAGACAATGTGGCCAATTGTGCAGTTGTCTTCAAGCTCTGCCCAGAGGAGACACAAGTCATTTCTGCTCATATTTCGTTGTCAAAAAACACTAAAATGGACATGCATACAATCAAACAGTCCTAGTCTATGTCCAACTAGGAAGGAACTCCATGAAACCGTGATATATGCAAGCAAGTAAATCTTGACACTGAAAAATTTGAGATTCCTTTTTGTCATTTTTACCTGCTTGTAGATCTCCTATTTCTTGGATTTTTCTGAGATTAGAGAGAAATAGAAAAGCTCAACCTTCATGATGTGGAGAGAGAGTGGCTGGCAGACACAGTTCATCAAAGCAATGTAAAGTCTGACCAGGTGCTGGCAGCAGACACCACACACACTCTCATATTCCCTAAATGGATTCAGAATTACTCAGAAGAGATTGTCTCGTGCTCTGGCCTTTGCTCTCACTCTTTCTGTCTTGCTTTAGGTAGTATTCAACATAGTGTTTTGCTTGAATTGTTGCTTTATTCATTCATTTATAACATGAAATGTGTATAATAATTATTACAACATGTATCAAGAACTTTTCAGTGCCTCATATGTACAAATTGATTGACTCCTAAAATTACCCCATAAGGTGAGGACTATCCCTTGATCACTTGGAAGAACTGAGGCTCAGGTTGATGAAATCACTTAATTGGTATCACAGAGTGAGACTATTCTGTAGCAAGGATTTGAACCTAGTAAGGAAAGTTCTGTGCTCAATTGCAATAATTATTTATTAATTGGCTGTTTGCTATCTTTTCATATTAAATTTTGCCCCACACTGCACAATATACTTCAGCAGTGATGCAAGTTAAGAGACAGAGAAAGGTACATTCATTCTGCAAGGTGAGGGGGAGTGTGTCTGGTAGTCAGTCCAGGTAAGGAAGTTAATAGGGGAGTGTATTTTAACAATTTGATTCACTCTTGCTTTATTAATGATTTTTTTGTGGTTTCTTGATTAAATATCTTTTACATATTTGGTTGGAAACCTCCCCTATCACTAGACCCACTAGACAGGAACAAATATTTTGATAAGTGGTTTTCTTAGATCTGACTTCTCTGTAGAGAAAACATTGCCCAAGGCTACATACCCTGCTTTGTTTGCTGTCTTGTCCTGTTCCAGTCAAGATAAGGATATTTTGTTTTTCTTTGTGGTTTGAAGACATCTAGCAGCTTGTCACAACTTCCGAAATCTTTGAGGAAATGAAGTCTGAATGCCAAGACAGTAATTTTACCATTATCCCAGTGGCTTGGTATTCTACTTTATACATTGTAATTTTAACAAGGAAGTTACAAGAAAAGAATTTCATACTGTGCCTCTGTGGAAAGGTGAAATAAAATAGAATACAATTCTCATTTGTTCTTCTGTACTTCACTTTGACAGCTAAGAAAGCTGTCTTAAGTGGGCATGAATAGATCCCTTTTTATCTGTATTTATCTGACATTAAAATACATTTTTAGCTTTGTCTGTTTGAAATGTTAAAATCATTAGCTTTCTTAAGGCAGCCATTTATATTTTGAAATGATAAAGATTTTGTAAAACTCAGCGACTCACATATTAATCTTATGATGTGCGTTAAAATGTATAGATACTTAATATTTGATGACCAAGTCATGTTTTGATATTTGGCACTACAAAAGAAAGCATTACTCTATGTGAGGTTTTGGATCAAATACAAAGATAAAATTAGATTCAGTTTATTATTTTATAAAAGATGGCCAGTTATTTTCTTGTTCAGAACCTGATTTCAAAATGAGTAACCTAATGCAACTTAAGACTACAAATGTCAGTAAAGGATTAATTTTGTAGTTTGTAAGGACTTAATTTCCACTGTTCTTTTACAGAAAATCCTTAGAGTTTGGACTTATGTACAGTTATTCTTCAACATTTAAAGTAATATGAATTAGATACTCCTACTTATGTTTCAATCATACATTAAAGAAATATAGAATTTACAACTTAATCTGTCATTCTTTCACTAACTCTAGCTTTACTTCATTTGCACACGTCTACCCTTGCGACCTATGGATACGGACTCATCAAAATCCTTAAATCTAGTGATTCTCCATGCATGAGTAAAAAGTCTCAGCTACAATATTCCATTAAAGGTATATAACCCTTCCCACTTTCATCCTTTCAAAAAAGTTATAAAAAGGAGGGAACACTACTTGTATTATATTAAAACAGGAGTCCTCTTTCTTCCATTTGGAATTTAGACAATGTGTGAAGATTAGGTATACCTTGTATACCCCAAAGTCTATTGAAGTGACTTATACTAGCCATTCTAAGCCTTTTTGCTACTTGACTTGCCTTTCCTACAGAAACAGTATGAAAGTTACATTCTCTGCCTTCCCTCTCTTTTGGCTCTGCCTCTCTACTAGCTCTGACACTTGCCCATGGCACAGAATGGCCTTTTTCTAGGGCAGTATGCTTCATATGTCTTCTTTCAATACATTAGCTGCTCCATACCATCACTTGGTTACCTGCATAAGTAAAATCTCACAGTAAGAAATAAGACATTTGTAAATATGTGCTATATAAATATTTGTGTACCAGTCAGTTGGTAGCCTTATTTTTAATTATCTTGAGTAAATGCCAAAGAAAATAATTTGTGTGTTGAATCATACATACACACACACATAAACACACACACACAGAATTTGTACCCACAGTGGTTGTAGCATTTGACAGTCCCACCTGCTGTGTTGGGCATTCCTGTGACTAAGTTCTTTGCCAGCATTTGTCAGTATTTTTATTTTAGCCATTCTAAATGAAAAGTGCATTGTACTATAGTTTTAATTTGCATGACTAATGCTGTTAAGCATCTCTTTATATGCTAATTTATCATTTATATGTCTTCTAGGGGAAGTGTTTGTTCAAGTCTATTGCCCATTGTGGCTTTTTATGTTTTCATCATTTACTTATATATTTAACATATAAGTATGCTGATAATATTTTTTTCCCAGACTGTGGTTTGCCTATTAATTTGCTTGATGATGGTTTTATGAGGAGAACTTTTAAATTTGATGAAATCTAGTTTATCTTGTTTTAAAATTTTGAAATTAACATTTTGCATGACTGCTATGGTCATGAAAATATTCTCCTATGGATTCTTCTGAGACCTTTATGATTTGATGTTTTATGTTTAGACTTACAAACCATGTCAAATAAGTATTTATTTATAGAGTAACATAAGGCTTGGGGATCATTTTTAGAAGAATTTCTATTTTTCAGCAACATTTAATAAAAAGACTTTAAATTCCATGTATAACTTGTTGTCTTGCCTGGAAAAAAAGCAGGAAGGGAGTCAGGAAGGAAGGAAGGGAGAAGGGAAGGAAGGACAGAGAGAGGGAGGAAAAGAGACAAAGAGACAGAGAGAGAGAGCATGCAGTTCTCCAATGATGCTATGTTGACTGAAGCTTTCTTTGTGGGAACAGCTTTTATTATAAGTTCAATTTCTTTAATAGATCTGGATTTACTTTGATTTTCTACCTCACTTAGCATTAACAGTGGTAATTTGTATTTTTGAGGAAATTTTTCCTTTATATCAGCTTTACTGAATTTATTGGCATGAAATTGATCACCATATTTTCTCCCTCACTTTCATTTTAATGTTTTTATGGCCTATTGTGCTATTGTCCTTTTTACTACTCCTTTTAGATTTTATGTTCTGTCCTATGTCTATTTTTTTTCGGAGCAATATTGCTAGTGACTTACTAACCTTACTAAAATACTCAAAGAAACAATATTTTACTTTGTTGATTTTCCCTATAATTTGTCCTTTACGCATTTCATTGACTCATGCACTTTTAAAATAGTATTTTCTTTGGTACATTTATTTTGAGTTTCATTAGTTCTACTAATTTTGCTTCTTAAAGTGAGACTATTGACTGGATTTTAAACCTTTCTTTCTGTTGAGTTAAAACTACAAACTTTAGTCACTGCTTCCTCTGCAATACAGAGTATTTATACATTATGACTTTATGATTCCAAAATACTTTCTAATTCATGTATTTTTTTTCTTTAGTCCTTGGATTATTTAGAAGTATAACTGATTTTTCTAGTATTTATGGGTTGATCAGTTGTCCCTTAAGTTTTAATTTAGTATTTCTGTGATCACATAGCATACTATCACTTCAATCCCTTGATGTTTTTGCAGCTTGTTTTATGAAGCAACATATGGCTTGTCTTGATGGGTGTTCTAAATGTGTTTGGAAGGAATGTATATGCTGGTGGTGTTGGGTTAGAGCTTTAAATACCAGCTAGGTCTAAGTGGGTCACTGAGTTTTCTGTGCTTCTACAGAGGATTTATTTATTTATTTATTTATTTATTTATTTATTTATTATAAGGGTGGACTTCAAATCTGCTTGATTTATTCATAACTAATACTACTTTTAAGGTCTTCGACTATTATTGAGGATGTTTCTCCTTCCCTCTTTAGAGCTGTCAGTTTATACTTATGGTATTTTGAAACTCTTGTTGTTAGGCATCTACATACTTAGGATTATCTCGTGCTAACAATATGATCCTTTTATTTTTATGTATTATTGGCTTTTAAAATTTTAATAGTAGTGTATTTATGTTAGAGTTTGCTTTGTCTGGTATTATTATATAACATCAGCTTTCTTATATTTAGACTCACATGGTGGACTTTTTCCAAATTTTCTTTCAAATTGTCAGCCATATATGAAAGGATGTTTTTTGGAAAGGGCATATATAGTTGCTGCTTTTTACTCAATCTGATATTCTCTGCTACTTAATTGCTACAGCTATCCTGTTTGTACTCAATGCAGTTGTTGCCTGGCTATACATATCATGTATGTCTCCTACATACACCAGTGCATTATTTGACTTTAGCTGACCTTGCAGTGTTTCATAAAACCTGACCACATCACCTCACTACTGAAAGAGACACATTTCATTACTTGACTCTTGTTAAGCAAGGGGCAAATTCACAAGGTTTTTAAATTAAAGTAGATAAGTCTTTTAAGTCTTTGCAACTAGTGATTTAAACCCTGTGAATTTGTCCCCTATCAGTTCTAGAACATATGGAAAGTGTAATAAGTGATGAGACCCTTTATGCTACCATGGCTTTGTAGAACATGCAACTTCGGCCAACTATAAATAGTTAATGATTCCTAACTTCATGATTGACTACTTTGAGGGTTAATGGCTATGCTTGTAAGTGAACTTATAGAATGGATTTGTAGAGAACAGATGTCCATATTCCACTGTAGGGAAGGAAAATCTTCTCATTTAATCTAGCTGATCTAGCAGAATTTCACAGAACATGATTTCACATTAACTCACTAAAAGAAGTGAAACGTTACATGAAAATCTCCTTACATTGCATACAATTTGTAATTTTTGCATATATTCCAATAATGGTGAAACTTTAGACGATGGCATCTGATAATAAGCTGCTGAGTTCTATTTTCTTTATTTCTATATTTTTCATGTGGTATTTTTACATTTAAACTCTTTCTTTCTTTCTATATTTTTCATGTGGTATTTTTATGTTTAAACTTTTTCTTTCTTTCTTTCTATATTTTTCATGTGGTATTTTTATATTTTAACTTTTTTCTTTTGCATTTTATAACCAGAGTCTATTTACAGATTAGATATTCTGCCTTTGTTGATAGCATGGTGAAAAAAGTGAATTTTAAGTGTACAATCATTTAGGTTTACTTTAATATGGAGTTAGTAATTAACTTATACTTGACCCTGGAAAGAAGTTAATATTTTCAGTATGTAATTTGCAAATTGATAAATATTTACTGGAAATTTATTTCAATAAAGATATGAAACATTTAAAATACATGTATCTCCTTTTAACATTTAAAATGAAATCACCATGAATTAGACATTCTCTTGTTCATTGAACAAATATATATGGAATGCTTGCTTTGTGACAGGTATGTTTCAAGATTCTGCAAAATCCCCTATGTTTCATTAATGTAATTAAAATTAAATTATCTAATCACAAATTTCTGTCAGTAACATGCATCATTAATTCAACATAAAACTTTTGGGTAAAATTAATGTTAGTATGTGACCCTGGTCTTTAACTTTTACCCACATACCAGTGATTATTTTTCTGGTTCCACCTTCTTTCAATTTAAAGGAAAGTAATAAGTTGCAAATGCTAGTAATCAAGAATGGAAATGACTTTTCTCTTTTGGATGAGTGAGAACATATGGATGTTACTGGGAAGGAGTGATCATGAATAATTTAGAATAACTTGAGATCTTGTATGGTAGTAAAAATGAAATATGCATTGGTTAAATGAGAGGGAACTATGCTATTTAGGTTTGAGGTCATTTCAGTAACATACACGTACTATAATTCTTTTTTTCTCTCTCTACTCCTGAAAATGTATAATAGAATAAGTAATGCTGTGTAGCCAATTGAGGAATAAAGCCAGATATTTTAATATAATCATTCAGAAAGTTTGAACAGTTGGAAATCACAACTTCAGAGAAAGATACTGCTGATTTCACTTGGATTAATGATCAATTTTAGTGAAATATCTCTTCATTTTAGTAGTGCATGTGAGCATTTGATACCCATTCAGTAATAGTTTAGCCATTCATCTAAAACATCTTTGGCATTGCTCCCTGGATAGCATTTTTCCTAAATTTAGGTCATGATGACTTGACTTTATGTTCTGGGTGTAGTAACTGCATCATTCTCCAGGGAGGGATGTGTGTTCTGTTTTCATTTTTGAATGAAGCCACAGACACAGGAAACTCTGGGGAGGTGTTTATTTACCTGACTCTAAGGTATAGTAAGAAGACTGCAGATAGATTGACTATTGCCTCTCACTAGAAGGCTAATTTTGGTCACTCAGATTGTACAGGAATCAGTGGTTAATCTGCGAAGTATGTAAAATAAGCTTTTAAGTGGGAATTTGAAACTAGAAAATAAACACTCTTTGTTTCTAGTAGGGAAGTAGGATTTAAAGCCTTACTTGAATTTTTTTTTAAAAGCATGCATTTGTAGAAAAATATATGCAGGAGTAATTTTCAAATTTGTATACAGTATAGGAAAAAACCCTCACTATGTATTAAAGGAAATTTTTTTCAAAATTTAGTGTAAGTTTAAAATTATAATGTGAGAAACATTAAACCATTTTAAAGAGTAGATATAATTTAAGGGAATTTTTTAGTAATAAAATAATGTACAGTCTTTTTGATTTTTATCTCTGCCTTGATCTTTTTTATTTACATATAAATTATTAACGTAATTGCAGTTCTTATTGATTTATGAAGTTGTTTCTTCCATGCTTGTGGCTAGGTTAGGGATTATTTTTCCTCTACTCAAGAAATTGTTATACTTTGGTCTGGTTTTGGGGATGAATTTCTGTTGTTATATTTTAGTCAGGCATATTATGTAAAATTTTGAATTTATATTTTTCTTAAGTGGGAAGGAAAAGGCTGTGGAGTTTAGCTTTGGCTTCCTTTGTTTTATAGATGGAAGCACTGAAAGATTTTTTGATATGACAATATCAGTGAATTGCTTTTCTCACATATGCGTATGTAAGGTTGATTTCTGAACCTATGAATCTGTGTGATGCTCCTCCTATACACCTTTGCAGGCTCTCTATGAAAAAAATGGAAATTCTGGTTTGAAGGAACGAAAAGGAAGAGAAGAGATGGAGGAGAATGAGGCAAGAAGAAGCAAGAGAAGGGATCTTAATATTAGAAGGAGTCTAAGGAATGTGCTGGAATCTTCTGCGATGGGGCAGGGTGGAAGAGGGTAAGCAGGGGTAGGGAAGCTTTTTGGGGATCTAGGGAAGTTGCATACTGGGTACCTGGATGGGCAGTGTAGGAAAAATTTACCCACCCAGGACTGCATTTCAAAAAAGTAGAAGTGCAGGATTCCATGGAAATTTGTAGCTGGTTTGGGATGGTATTATATCTCAGTAGCTGAGAAGCCTCCCCCCAATAAATGATTCCACATGAATTAAGACACAGGCACCAGAAACTGAAGGATATTGAGGAAAGAAAAGGAAAAAAATAAAGTCTTCCTTCCAATATCTTCCCCTAAATCAAGGACTTGCAAAAGACCTGATATTTGAACAAATGTTTGAACTAGTGTGTCTGATAGTGTGTGTGTAGGTGCGTGTTGTTTTGTGGAGAGACCTAAGGGACAATAACTTGTAATAGAGTTCCTCAAACATTTCTAATCATTTTATCTTTAATATGTAGAGCTTCTGATAAAAGCATCCCTGCTTTTTCCCCTTGTAATAAGCAGTTTGCTTGGTAGTATCATGTTTCCTTTCTTGCCAACAGTTTTAATTGTTTTCAGTGATAAGACAAAGTACATGGAGGCATTGTGAATTCTTCAGGAAATAGTTGATAGAGGCTAAACTGTTCTGATGTTTTTCAGGAATTTTCCAAAATGAAACTTGAGGCTAACTCAGTTTGGCAGTGTCTGATTACCACTGGTGACTAGTGCTAATTAGAGGTATACCACTGGGAAAAATAAAATGTTTATTAGACTATAACAACATAAAGAATATGAGCAAATCTTTAAATCTGAGAGAAAATTTAAAAGACTTTGATTTAGTGAAATAAGAAGCAGAAATTTTAGAAATTAGATTACAATTTTAACAGTGACCTAAGAGTTATCTTTAGATACCATTCATGTGCAACACCATTGATCATTTTAAAATGTACAGTTCAGAGGGTTTTAGAACATTTACAGGAAAGTATCAACAGCACCACTTGGTAACTCCAGAACATTTTTATACCCTAAAAGAGACTTATTAGCAGTCATTCTCCATTTTATTATCTACTAATGAGTAATATACTTTCTGACTTTATGGATTTCTGTGTACCTGAAATTTTATATCAAAGGAATCATACAATATTGGTTTATCAGGCTTTTGTACCTGGCTGCCTTACTTTCCACAGTATTAATACTGTTTATCCTTGTAGTGTGTATCAGCACATTGATTTTGTGGCTAACTTTCCTATGCACGTATATATTATATTTTGTTTATCTGTTTATCAGGTGATGGAAATTTGAGTTGTTTCAACTTTGGAGCTTTTATGAATAATGCTTCTTTACATACAAGTAGCATTATTTACTTACAAGGTTTTGTGTGAACATGTTTTCTGTTTTCTTGAATATGTGAATAGTGATGGAATTGCTGTGTCATATGGCAATACTAAGTTTAAGTTTTGGGAAATCCAACAGATTATTTACTACAGAAGCTGATCTAAGTTTTTCTCCCCAGCAGCAGTATTGAATGTTTCCAATTTGTCTACTTCCTTGCCAATATTTATTTGCTTTTGAAATTTTTTAAAAAATTTATGGGTTGTAGCAATCATGGAGCGAGGGTGAAGTGGATCTATGTGTTTATTTCTGGACAATGTTATTCCATTTATTTATATGTCTGTGCCTGTATCAGCACTCTGCCTGATATCATTATTTCATTAGCTATTCCTCTCCTGTCAAATGTTTATGTTTTCCTCAGATTTTTAATAATACAGACAGAGCTCTAGTGAATATTATAGGCTATGTCTTCAAATGTGGGAAATTTTTTCTGTTCTTTTTGTTTTTGCTAATCTAATGCATGAAAAGTGGTATTTTCTTCTAGTTTATCTGCCCTTTGAGATCCAAGGCACTGAAATGCTTGGTGTATATACATCATATGACCTATGAGTATGGTCATCCTTAAGGAAAAGAGTAGAAAAGTACAAATGATCTATTTAAGTTTACTTAGCAGCAGCTCAGAAACAATAAAGAAGTTGATGAGAACTGCAAAGGCTTGGCCCAGAGTTAGGTTATGTGTAGTTAAAATAGAGGTCAGTATATAGCCCAAAGGCACCATGAGATATTTAATTTTACACTCAGCTGCAAATGAATATAAAGACAGAAAAAGCAAAGACAAACTTGGCAACTAGTAGTTGAACAAAAGAAAAGTGACAAAATATTGCTAATAAAGTATTCATAACAGATATGAAGGAAAGGAAAAAAAAAGAAGACCTAAATTCTGTAGGTTTTATTTTCAAGTTTCTAAGTATACAATGTTGGTTTGTAATATATGTGATCTAAATAAATTACAGAATTATTTTGACAAAAAGCACCAGTAAGCATGTGACTTCTGTGCTTCCCATTGTTGTAGATATCTAACATGTCTGACTAACAGCTACCACTTTGTGAACACATTACCACAGGCACTTTGCTGAGTGCTTTGCATAGGTCATGCAATTTAATCCTTAAAATAACCCTGTGAAAGCAAGCAATGGAGAAATTCCCACATGCCACATGAGGTGACTGAAGTGCAGAGAAGTAGCTTGCCCAATGTTACATGATGACCAGTGAGTGGCAGAGGTAGGATCCAAGTCTCAGGTGTGTACTACTAAGTTTACCTCCTTTAGGAGAGCCTGGTGCCCTGGAAACATCCCAAGCCAGTCACATGAGAGAAACTTGATGAGCTAAAGAATCCGAGGTGAGCCGAAGCTCACTGGGTGACTCAATACTGAACCTCATTCGAGAGTCTCTGAGGAAGATGCTGCTATTGCTTGGAACACTGGCTAAAACATGGCGATGCTTAGTGTGTGCTAGAGTCCCTAATAAACACTTTCTGGGTATTAAGTGACTTGCAAAGTAGTCTCACTATAACCCGCAGCAAGTGATGTATTTTATATCATAGCCAAGTACAAATATACAGATAGAGTGTGTATGTAACTCAGAAATTCTAGTTTCATGTGAAAGCGCATATTCTTGGAAATAGGGCACAGTGGCATTTCTATTCCGTTGTATTCTATTTTTACTATCTCAGAAATGCTTCTAATTCAAAAAGGAATTATCTTTCCATTATTATATTCTCAAGGCAAAAGTGAAGTCTACAGATGAAATCCTCTTAGAAGTTAAATACTGAGCATATTTTAGTTGAAAGGAATTAAAGTTAATAATAAAATTTTTTGTCTTTCAGTTACAAGTGTGAAATTTTGTGTAAAAATAGGACCTCAGATTCCTTTTGTTAAGTGTATTCTAAGTGACACTTTGGACAATTAGCAGTTCTTCAGTTATCTGAGGGAAAAAGACATCAGAAATTGAGGCCAAGGGTCTACAATTTTCTTCATTCTTAAGGACCCAAAAAGTTAGTATTGTGCGCAAGATGATCGCACAGCATTTTCCCTACAACTGAGTAAAAAGTATGCTTGTCTTTAGTCTCTGGAGCTGTCATCCAGGCAATATTAGTTTAGCAGAACCCAGAATTTAATGATGCAAGAGCACCTGTGCTCTAAGACCAACAAGACCGGATGGAGAGTGTCTTAGTTTCAACTTTCATTGCAGAATTCTCTGCATGAACCAAACACTTACCTGATAGTAAAAGGTTAACAGTATACATTTACTATACCTGGTTAAAAAAAAAAAAAGATCACGATTGGTTACTGAATATGCTAACTCAGAAAATGGTAGTGTAGATGTTTCAGTTTTTAAAATTTTTAAATTTAACTTATTTATTTTTGCACCAGAGGATAAGCAGGGTACTCTGGTGATCCCCAGAATCCCCACCCCACTGTGTTGCGTGTGTTATATAATTCACTTGAGCATAGGTGCAACTGCAACTGTGAGAATGTGACATTGTATGACCAAAGCAAGACTGTCTATGTGAGCCTAACCTAATCAAGAGAGTCCTCTAAAAGCAGGACATTTTCTCTGGCAGTTTGTAGAGGGCAGTGTCAGAGAAATGAGTTTCATTTGGTGTAGAAGAAAGCAGGAGCCATGTTGTGAACTGCTATGGGGGCCCTGTGGCACAGTCCTGAGTATATCCTCTAGGAGCAGGGAGGAATCCTCAGCAGAGACCTGGCAACATATGGATGAACTCTGTGTCATAAAGGTTAGGAAATGAATTCTGCCAACCACTTGCGTCAGCTTGGGTGGGACCCTCAGTCTCAGGAAAGAGCACATCTTGTGGTCAGCCTTGCAGTACTTTAAGCAGAAAGCTAGTGTAAACTACCTAGACCATATTCAAGGGAGTATGTCTTGAGATGATAAATATATGCTGTTTTAAACCACTAAACCAATGGGCGTGTGTGATGCAGCCACTGAAAATGAATACACAAAGTTAAGAAAATTTCACCACATTTGTTTGGTCTTATTGAAGGTCTTTTCTCTCTTATTTTGTATGGTTCTCTTTATGTCCATCAATTCTCACACTGAGTTTACGATGAACTTTCTCCCTGGATGCAGCATTTCTCTTGTTACAGGTATTGAGCATTTTCAGTTCCACCCTCAGAGCTGTTCTGTTGTCTCTTTTATGGAATTGTCTGGCCTTCTGTCTCTGCTAGAAGGTTTCTGTCCTATAGTTACTGACTTAAGACTCTTTCTTTTCCTTAAACTTATGTCCAAGAACTACTGGAG
The DNA here is from genome assembly GCA_004365215.1 of Cuniculus paca. NCBI lineage: Eukaryota > Metazoa > Chordata > Mammalia > Rodentia > Cuniculidae > Cuniculus > Cuniculus paca. The sequence continues at coordinate 10,344 of RJWT010004166.1, read as the reverse complement.
ATGACTACCCTTGCTTAAGACTCTTGAATTCTATTACAGTCTTTGGCATGTTCCTCCAAAGCTGACATCACTGCTAGTGGAAGTGAAAAGGCGTACATGTGATATGTATGTGAGCCATCTTTCCATAGTGAATGTATTCATTGTGCATTGCAAACATGCACTAATAAAAAAGCAATTAAAGACCCTATATGAAAGTCTTTAAGTCATCATTTGGGAGCTTTCCATTCTTAAACCCAGGGACTGGCAAAATGACTTCAGGATTAGCCTTTCCACACTTCTGAGCATTTAACTGCAAATACAGAATGACTTTTAGGATTCTTGACCTTGCATTGCTTGTCTGGGAAAGGCACTATGGCTCTATGTGACAAATGAATAAATGTTGTTAAAGGCAGTTAAAAATATAATGCTCAGTGAACCTAAAATAGGTAGAAGTGATTTTCCTCAGCATAAATTTTTGCTCCTAGTATTTTTCCTCAGAACCAGCAATGCCTCCTTAGTGGTAGTAACGAAGCTACATGCCTTGTCAATGCTCAATGAAAGACATCCAGCATCTTTCTCTTCTTGCATTCTGGCTCAGGCTGCCCATGCCTTTGCAGATTCCAAAGTACTAGTTGCTAGTTCTAGCCGCTGGAAGCAGCTATTCAAGTGGGGCAATGCTCAGGCCTTTTTTGGAATTAGACCGAATTTCCTCCCAGCTGAACTCAAGGTGAGGACATCAGTGCCAGTGTTTTTTTTTTTTTTTTCTTTTCTTTTCTTTCTTTATTATTTTTTTTTGTGAATGCTCTCAGAGTACTCTAGCGGAGAGGGAAAGGAGCAAGATTAGAAAAAAGAAGCCAAACCTCTTCTGAGTGGGTGAACTTGGGAAGTCTTGTTGGATCCCATCAGAAGCTCTGGCATGTGGAGATTTTACTCCCAGTTTTATTCTACTTTCTGGGACAGTAACCTGTCTTTCATCCTTCCTCATCATTCAGCCTTTGGGTTTTGCTTGCCCCAAAAGGCATACTTTCTATGAGTTTTCAGTTGTATGCTTTAAAGGATGATGGGTTCTTGTAATACAAAGACAAGACTCCAAAGGAGGACACAGGTCGCAGGTGTGAGTGATTACATGTAAAGCACATGGAAACTGGGAGCTAGACACACAGAACCTGTAAAATGAAGATCCAAGCTAATCTTTTATTTTTTGTAGTAAAGATTGAACCCAGAATCTTGCATATGATAAGCACGTGCTCTGCCCCTGTGGGCTACAACCTCAGCTAAGTAAATCAGGAGAGACTACCCATGGCATCTAGTAAGTCCTCCAAGTTCAAGATACTGTATGTAATGATTTACATCCAAAATGTCCCCAAAGCCTTATGTGTTTGGAACATGATTAGATTATGGGTCATTCTAGCTGAGTTGGTTTTAAGAGGTGGGGTATGATCAGAAGAGGTAGGTCACTGTGAGCAAGATCTAGAAGAGTTTAATCTCCATTCCTAGCTGCTTTCTTGATTATTTGCCTCTAGACTATCATGATATGAGCAGCTCTCCTCTACCCCAGCCCTTCCACCATGCTGCCAACCATGCAAGGATTGAAACTCCTAAAAATATGAGCCAAAAGAAACCTATTCCCCTTTAAATTGGAGGTGTTGGGTATTGTGTCCCAGTGATGAAAAAATAAATGAGGCATTGTAAGGGCCTTGATTTAAAGCCTCTTTTCTGGGGCACAGCTCTTTAACCCTTATAGCCTCACATAAATTTTGTCTAACCATCTAAATTCATCTGCTTTTCCTTGTACACTAAAGCCCAGGACTCAAAGCCACAGGTTGGTGTCATGATAGCATCACGTGTTTCACCAAATTAAACATTTTTATGTGCATGTTATAGCATTCTAAGATGGGTTACCAAAGGTTAAGGCCTTTGAAAAGTCCCCAGTAAATAGAAATCCTTTGTTAACTTACCTTCTGACAGACAGTGGGAAGTGAAGCACAGAAGAGGTTTTGCCAATCATTATCAGCTTTATTATTGGAAGAGGCCATATTGGAGAACAGTGATATGGTTCATTTGGCTACATGGACTTGTTAGGGCTGAACCCCAAGTTAACAGCAGCTAACTGTTTTTTTCTACTCACTTACATGCAAAGATAGAATTCCTTGAAAAATACCCACTATCCACAGCTTAATGGTGAAGAGGTTTATTCGGCTCATGGTTTCAGTTCATGGTTGGCTGACTTGAAGGCAGAGACAGCATTGAAGAAGCCTGGGTGGAGTACAGTTGCTCATCCCACAGAAGCCAGGAAGTACAGTGAGAAGAGAGGAGTTGGCAATGAGAATGAACCCATCTATCTTGTGCACAGTGACCCATCTCCAATGAGGGCCCAAATCCTAATAGCACAGTCAGCTACTGAACTTATATTAATCTACTATGAATATAGCACCCCTATTATCCAGTTACCTTCCACACACATGAGATTTTAGAGGAACATTCTAGATGTAAATCATAATGGGAATTGAGTTAGGTCTTACCCCACATAGTCTGATTCAGAAGGGTTGCAATTCGAGCAAAGGCAGAGATACATGAAACAAGCTGAATTAGTTCAGGTTACTATTTCCAAATGTACCAGGCAGATAATTCACGCTGTATCTCATGAAACAGGGGAGTAAGAAGGAGTCATATGAAATTCATGAGATTTTGTCCACATGGACAGATACTGAGAGAAACTGTTTTTCCACGAACATGCATACATTTACATATACACACATGGGCACAAAGACTATAGCTGTCATTAGAGCATAAGTTAAACTTTCTCAAAAACAGAGAACATTCTACTTGCCTTCATTGAGTCATTTAGGAATCTTTGCCTACATGTCACATGCATTTTTAAAAAAAGTTATTAAAGGAATGAGAATTTCTATATGGGACTGCACTAGTAATCTGCTTTTCAAAAATAGAAAGTTGATGTTAACAGCTCTAAAATGCTTAGAGTTTTCTTTTTCTTTTTGTTAGAAAATTTGTGAGCTGTGATCAGGAATGATCTTGGGAGCAATCACCAGTGGGCTTCAATGAGTAACTCCTAGTTTTACCAAGAATGACTGGAAATTGTTAAAATTGTGCTAATGCAGATTTTTTTTTTTAGTATTTGGTTCCTGTAGATTATGGCTATCTGTGGAAAAGAATTCTCATAAATTATAATCAATGAAGTATAGAACTAACTAATTGCTTCCTCATTTGTATTTTTCTAGCTTTTTCACATACTCTGAAAATGCCTATCAAAAACTCTTTTTGTTTCACTGTGTATGTCATTGTGCCACTCTAAGCATCCTGAAATAGGTACCCAGGAGCGTCCTCAGGGTGTTAGCAGAGGAAATAATCCTATGGACAAAGTTCCTCAATTTTTCTCAAGATTGGTCAAAGATCCCCTTTTGGAAGATACTCAGGCACCCTCTGCTCCTTGGTAGATAAGCCATGATATCTACCATCTTTTAGATTTTGTAGTCACTCTAATGCTTAACAAAAAATTGTGGGAAACAAAACATATTGAATTAATTTCAACTCTCTGCTAGCTTTTAGGTATTGTATTCATAAAGATCATTGTGGTTGAGACATTTTGTGTCCCCTCAGGCAGAATCTGTTTTTCTGTATCCACACTACAACCATCTCCAGCCTGCTAAATGTCCCAAGAAGCTGACTTTTATGGATGGCTATACTGGAATTTTCTGCCGCACTTGCTGTGTTGCCTTGGATTCTAGTTGGGTTCAGCCTCTGGAAAGCAGCGTGTCAGGGTGTGAGGAGAGTGTGGTTAGAGTGTGTGTCACAAGAGCTGCTTTCATGTTGGGTTGCTGTAAGGAGACTGAATTCCTGAGCTGGAGAGAATAGTTCTTTTATGTAGGAAGGCCCCTGTCCAGTGCCTGGTAACCTAGGTAGGTACTTATGTAAGATAGTTAAGTCCTTGTGACCTGTACCTGTGATGATGACCATGTTTGAAATAGTCTTTACAGATCAGGTTAAGATGAGTTTACTGCATTTTTATGTGTCATAACCCAATGACTAGTGTCATTTTAAGGAGAGAGAGAGAGAGAGGAGAGGAGAGGGAGAGGGATGGGAGGGGAGAATGGGAAGGAAGGAGACAGATCAGAGAGAGAGACAGAAAAAGAGAGACAGAGACACACACACAGAGACAGAGAGATTAAAGAGGAGTATATACAAAAAGAGTATATACAAGAAAAAGAGGGGCCAGGAATTTAGCTCAGTGGCAAAAGCATCTGCCTGGTAAACGTGAAGTTGTGAGTTCAATCCCTGACACCACAAAAAAAAATGTGAAGACAGAGCTAGTGATTAGCTTTATGATGCCACAAACTGAAGAAGGCCAAGACTTTCCAGCACCACCAAAAACAAGAAAAGGCAAAGGATTCTTTCCTAGAGCCTTGACAGGGACCATGGCCTTGCTGACTCCATCATTTTGGGTTTTTCTTATCTAGAACATTGAGATAATAAATTTTGTTGTTTTAACCTATTTGCAGTCATTTGTCACAGTCAGCCTAAGACATCAGTATACTCTCCTTTCACCACATCAGACCTAGGGTTGATACAACTCTTAGGTGTTGCTGCCTTCAGTATGGATCACCTTCCTATGTAGGTTGCCCTTAATGTTTTCATGTATTTGTGGATAGTCCCACTGTTAAGCTTTCCTCAAGTGTATCATTTGAATTTGTTATCTCATTCCCTCCAGGACAGTGGTGGCTGGCTTGCCCAGGCTGCCTTTCTTTGATCTTTAGGTTTCAGAATCCCTCACCATCAAGTTTTGACAGAGCCCATATTCACCAAGCTCCCTTGCTGCTGTGTGCTTAATCTCAGTTTGGTGGGATATGAGTGAAAATGATATAGGTTTCACTCTTGGATTCCATGCTGTGGTAGGTTGAGTAATGATTCCTCAAATGTGGCTGGGCCCTAATCACTAGAACCTGATTATGCTACCTTACATGTCAAAGTGGACTTTACATATGTAATTAAAGGATTTTGAGGTGACAGCATGGATTATGCAGATGGGCCCAGTGTAGTCACAGGGTCCATGTAAAAGCAGGTAGGGTGATCAGAGTCAAAGAAGAGCTGATTGTGGAAGCAGTGGGTGCAGAGGGGTGTTCTGAAGGTAGAAGATGGGGCCATAAACCATGGAGAGCTGTCAATCTCTAGAAGCTTGAAACACCAAGGAAACAGATTCTCCACTACAGCTGCAGAAAGAGCAGATCTATGAACACCTTAATTTTACCCCAGAAGACCCACCTTAGAGTTTTGACTTCCAGAATTATAAGATAAGAAGTTTCTGTTGCTTGAAGCCACTAAATGGCTGTAGGAAACATTTGCAGAAAAGATTACTGGTACTCTTTTCCCCTTGGATTAGAATGTGGAAGTAGTAGAATGTAGATTTGCCCTGCAGAGGAAGATGGTGTAGTAAGTTAGAGCAATCTAGATCCCTGGGGTACTTTGTGGCTTAGCTCTGGATTTTTAAGGAAGAGGAAAATAATCTTCTGCCTCATTTGGGCCTGTGTACCAGTGTGTTTTCTTGTACCAGCCTCTTCTGTAATGATCACATATCACTGTTCTATACTGGTTGTATTTGGATTCTTAATCACAAGCAGTTGAAACAGATATCAGTAGAGAGGGAATCTGTGAAATTCTGTTAAGAGGATATTGAGTGAATCAAGGAGAAGTTATCTGTTAAAGCCAGAGAGCCGAGCTAAGTCAAGAAGTTACAGAGCCAAGAACACTAAGAGCACCCTGGACTTCGCAGCCGGTGTTATGGATGCTACAGCCAACCGCAGGTTCTGGTCCAGTTATTGGCATTGTGCTTTCTCTGGAAAACACTTGGTGCTGCCATCACTGTGGCTCTTTACTAAGGTGAATTTTCTTGGGCTTTATAACATTGTGCTGTAATCTTTCTATTAAAGTGGGGAGTGGGTCCATTTACTTGTCAGAGCCTAGGTCAGACGCTTCACTGGAGCTGCATAGTGGCCTAGGGAAAATGAGTCATTGGCAACTGGAGCTCTAGAGGATTCTGTCTCCAAACTTGAGAAAGAGTCTCATATGTATGAAGTGAGAAAGCTGGCTATCCAAATAAGAATGACAAGAGGCCACTCCAACTATAATAGGAACATCGGGGTAACTATAAATTGGATTCCAGTATTACTCCATAATAACACTGTGCAAATTGGTACTTGTAGATGTAACCTTTCTAGTAGGCAGTGATATGGCTGTTTTCAGCTCTTGCAATTGGAAGAACGAATATGGATTTTTTTTCCATTGGGCTTATTGGGTTTCAAATGAAAAAGGTATTCTAAAGAGGGGAAATGAGAAAGCAGAAACATCTGCGACTTGGCAACCAAGAGAAACACTAAGTGTGTGCGGGGTGAGTAGTGGAATGTACAGAAACAAATAGATGGAACTAGCAGCTGCAGTGGGTTTGCTGTTTAAAGCCTTTCTCTCAGAAAACCAACAGTGGGACAATCCGTTATTGAGTTGCATGATGCATTGGAATGTTGAGCTAATCAGGCAATCTAATTGACTGAACATCTGCAGCTGCTTTATCATTATTCTCAAATGGGCATTATCTCTTTGCATGCCAGGGACGCGTAAGTGTCTCTTAGCCTTTCTAGTAGAAGCTCACTGTGGGGTTTACATTTCAACTGCTTTTAATTGCACTGAAATTCAAGTGATCCACTTTAAGGTCAAATACAGTATTATTTTTTTCTTTTGTTTTGTCTGAACTACTCTGAGGGAAAGGATTGGAAAAGTTAATGCACAGGTGGAACAGTTAAGTGAAAGTTGTGCCAATGACATAGGAAAAAGCCCTCTGGTGTTGTGTTACCACAAAGCATCCAATTAGAGTTCAGGGGCGAGGGGTAGTGAAAAAGGAGGCCACGGAGGAGGAAAAGTATGCAGTCTGCTTCCAGGAGTATAGAGACCTTCTCAGGCATACCAGGAACTTGTGGAGCAAAAACATTTATCTTCATCCTTAGGCCGTTGTTTTTCCTGTTGAGTCTATTACCTGGATATAATTTGTGTTCATGTCTAAGCCCTAATTATTTTCAATGATCATTTTCTGAATGCTGTTGCCATAGCATCTGGTTCTTTGGCAAATAGAGAAGAAATAACAATGCTGTTTGTACTTTTTCTTTTTGAAGTTTATGGAGCAAATATGAAAAGAAAGATTAAAAAGGGGAAGAAACAACATTAAAGGGGAGGAAACATTAAAAATTTAAGAACAGAAAGCAAAAAGTTTTGAAAAATTATGAAAATAACATCATTGCAACAAAATCAAGTCCTAATTCTGTGTAAAACTTTGAATGTTTATTTTCACAGCTAGTTATATTTACGAGAGTCCATACCTACAAACGTGTTAATATTTTATCTTGCCAATCATTTTTTTTTTGGTCTTTTTGAGGCAGGGTCTCACTATGCAGGGGGCTGGCCTTGAGCTCATTTTGTAGCCCAGGCTGTTCTCAAACTTGCAATGATCCTCCTGCCTCAGCCCCCCAAGTGCTGAGATTACAGGCATGCACCACCACACCCAGCTTGCCAATCATTTTTGCAAGGAATAAGAATAAAGAATGATGTGGCAGGCAGAAATATAGGAAAAATTACAAGTGGATGCCAAGATCTCAGTTCTCAGGGTTTAGATAAGTTACTATCTTGGATGAGCCAGGATTGTGAGAACAACCTACTTCACAGTGCTTGGGCATTTTTTGTAAAGATCATGGGGACTTGCATTTTGAATTCTAGATCCAGCTCAGCCTTTCTTATTTATGAAATATATGGTAGAAATAAGAATAAATTCCAATGAGACATGATTGTACATTGTTTGAATATATGGGAAGATATTTCCTCTTGAAATACTAATTTCAAGAATTGATTTGACAAGTACCTGTTGAATTCTCACTATGTTTGCAATGTTATAAAGGTTGATGAGGCTATAGTAGTGGTACCTAGTAATATTGAACTTCCATTCTAGTTGAAAGGAGATAAACACCTAACTAAAAATAAGAGAATATTATAAACTCAGGAGGTTGACTTGATGCCAGATCAACACAGCAATGCTTTCTGCTGAAAGAAGTGAGGAGGAGGACACTTCTGTAAGGGAGGTGTCTACTGAGCAGAGACCAGAAACATTACAAGCAAAGTAAACTCAGGGCAGATGTAACAGGAGGAAGATTTGGAGAGCAATTACAGTAAGTACAAATGCCCTGAAGATGGAATTAAACAGTTTGAAGAATGGAAAGATGGCCACTGTAGTTAGAATGGAATAAAGCAGCTGGGGGCCCAGTGGCATGGCCTAGACCAAAACATGTGAGCTCTTTGACCCCATGGTCTGCATTGTGTTCTGTGGATAATGGCAAAGCACAGTTAGGGAGACTTAACCAGAAGAGAGACATGTTCTGAAGCAGGTTTTGGACATTGGTTGCTGAGAAGACAGGAGTAGAAGCAGACAGATGAGTTAAATACCAGCATTAGTAATTCTTTTAAGAGATGAGAGTGGTTTGGACTAGGATGTTAGTCTTGATATGGAAGGGAATGCATGCATTGAATGTTCTCAAATTTCTATAAATATCTCTGTGTGAGTCTCATTGCACATTAATCTTATTTCATATATAACATTAAAATTGGAAGACATGTAAGGTATATACTAGTAATTAGCATCTGCTTTCTATTGATGTGGTTACCATTAATGATGAGAACTCTGTTAAGTGAAAACTCTCATTCAGTAGTCACCCTGTACCAGCCCCTGCATTTGGTACTTTGTAGTATTAGCTCATCAGATCCTCAAGAGGTGAGGGCCATTGTTGTTTCTGTTACAGTGAGGGACTTAAAAATGGAAGAAAGGAAAAGACTATATGTACGCAGGTTTTGCACATATAACTATATATGAGTGCAAGATAACTATACTACTAATCTCTCTTCATCAAAAAGAACAATTTGTGCTGTAATTGTTTGTTTGATCATTTTTTATGACTAGATCTTGTAACCTGAACAACCACTTCTAAGATAATAATGTGGAATGTATTAACTACTGTTGATTTCTTACTGTTGTTTTTTTTTTAAATTAAAAATTCTGTATTATTTCTATCTTTTTTTCTGTTTTGCTTTCTAAAATAAAACAAAAATTAGAAGAGTGTAATGATATACCTGAAGATATCTAACTAGCGAGTGCACCGCTGGAATTGTGCATCCGGGATTGTCTGTTTCCAGATCTACAGCATCTCCGAGAAGGACATTGTCATCATTGATGGCCATTTGTTCTGTTTGGTGACTGTAAAAATAGTATGCCTCTTGAGTTGGAATTCTAAATGGAGAATACAAGATCTTAGTTTCCTTGGAGATGCATGTTCTGGGACTCACAATTTGGGCTTAGAAATGTGTGAACTATCTCTAAATATTTGCATCCCTGTGACCCAGTGTTTCAAATGTCAATGATTTCATCATATTGGAGACCATTGCCTTCATGAAGTACATGAGTCACTGGAATGTATTTTGAGAAAGCACAATATTTTGTTTTGTTATGTCAAGGAATTGTGCAGTGTAAGCAGGAAGCCATTTATAGATAAGGAAAAGAAATTGAAATAAAACAGAATAACTACATCTTCAATTCTTCAAAGAAGTCAAAACAACCCCAACCCCTTGGAGCAATGCACAAGTGCTAAACCCGTGCTCAGCATTGCATTTATTTATTTATTTATTTATTTATTTATTTATTTATTTATTTCTGTCTGTGTTGGTTGTGTGTGTCTATTTTTTTTTAATCTTTTATGTTTACCCTTCAGTTCTGCGAGGACAGACTGCCAGGCACCGAGCTCCCCGCTGGTAGAGGTAGGCTGTGTAAGCACCAGGTACACAGAAACTGCCACATGCCAGAGCTCCTGATAATGAGGCGTCCTCTATGCTGCTGGGAGCAGGCCTCTAATGAGGCCCCAGAGGAGCTGGGGTGGCCATCGTTTCTCCTTCACTGCAGAGGAATCATCAACATCTCAGGGGTTGTTAGTACTGAAAAACCCACTGATGCAAATCATTTGGGTCCCTGCATTTAAAGACTCACAACTTTTTTGAGCAGAAAGATAACTTAATGGCTTTTCATCTGCCTTCTTACCATTTTGATGGTAAGAAAACTGAGATCCAGTGTAGACAAGGAAACTTTGTAAAGTTTAAACAGTGTCGGGTCTGGACCTTAAACCCTTTCAGGTGTGCTTCGTCCTAATATTACTTACGATAGTAATATTATGATAATAATAACTTATTTTATTGAGTTGTATGCATAGTACTTTCTATGCCTTGGGTTATTTCATTCTTAAAATGATACCCAAGCAGTTGTGATTATTAACC
>RJWT010004165.1:0-34181 GCA_004365215.1 Cuniculus paca | reverse complement strand
GGACATTAAGTACTTGATGGCCTTAGTCAGTGTTTTGTTTGAATTCTGGCTCTGCCACTTACCAGGTGCATGATTTAGGACAAATTAATTAATGTGCCCATGCTTAACTTGTCGCGAGTGCTAATGGGGATAATACTAAAACCTGCCTCATAGAAATGGAATGAAAGAGGCGAAACAATTAGTCAGAAAAAAAAAAGAAATGGAATGAAAGATGAAATAGTAATTGAAGCAAGCTTAAAACAATTCATACGCAGTAAGAAAACAGTTAACTAATATTGTTCAAACAAGTGAACTTTGTTCTCTAAGACAAATATCAAAGACATTGTAGAGAATTAAATGGTTTCTGGACTAAAACTAATTACATTGTTTTCACCTTTACGAGTGAATCTCATCACATACTTTCACACCTAAGTTTTAATTCCCACAAATTAAGAGATAAAGAACCGTGAACGAAATCCAGGTATTCATAAATGTGATTTGGCAACGGAGTATTTCTTCCCTAGAATATGAGAAAACCACTAAAAAGCATCAGTAAATAGCAAAAATTATAAACAAAACAATAAACTAATAGGCATAAATAAGGAAATTGGGAAATCATAGATATTCTAACATGAAGATGCAAGAGGGAAACATAAATTGTTAGTGGTCCCTAAGTCCAGTCTGCCATTGTCCTCAAATCAATGACCATTGGTACAAAGCATAAAGGCTACATGCTTAGCTTCCCTGCACTAAGTGTATACCTGTCTAGGCTGTGACCACGGGGCTGTGAGTATCACCTAACAGAGCTACCGGGATGATCTTGAAAAGAAAGCTAGTACGGAGATTTGATATTACCGTCTTCCTTCTTCCTCTACCCTCTGATTTCCCAAACGTTGATTGGATTATGGGGATGAGCACACGAATGTAGCAACAGTGCAATACACAGTTCTATAAGAGCTACAGCAACACACTAGAGAAACAGGCATCAAAAGCTGGATATGGGCAAGGTCCCTAACAATTGGGAGCCACCGTACCGTATCTGCACAGTTGGTGTTTAGATTAGGTTAGTGAGAGAATTTGTATGATTAAGTTGCTGTTTGCATGGGTTTTGTGTTGTGCAAAGGTAAATCCAATTCTAGTTTAGATAGCCAGGAAAGTCTAGCTGTTTCTTTCCACATGTGTACAGAAGTGCAGCGAGAAACATAGAATTCAAGTGGCTATGGAGCTAGGAATTTAATCACTGTATACATTTCTTTTGTACATCTACACATGGTCAGCCAGACCTAAGAGGAAACTACCACCCAAAGCACAAAAAGCAGCTGTAATTAGGAGGGTAGTTTGTAGCTGTTTCCTTTCACTAGGAGTAGAAGAGGCTCACTAGGAAATGCGTTCTTCATAAAAGCAATAAATAAAACACATGGATACTTTCTATACTCTTCTGAATTCTCCAAAGATTGTTGATAATCATGTATCACCCTTTTTTATTATTACATGTTTGCAGTACGTGCATTTTACAGTCATTTTGAGGAGGTGGTACTCGCATGTAATACAGTTTTTCTTTTCTTTTAATCCCCTTTCTTCTCCACCTTTAGTGCCCCTTTCCCCCTTTTGTAATAAGAATAAAAACATCAGTTTAACTGCATCAGAAAAAAAAAAGATGCAAGAGATGAAAGCATAATTTGTCAAAAGTGTTGTTGGGACTAATACATTTTCCAACAGAAATGTTACTTCTTAATACTTTCTGCTGAACCCCATAAAGCATGCCATTTCCTCCCTTTACTCACTCTGGGATGCTTTTGTCAGATTCAGCCTCTTCTCACCTCCTCTCATTTCAAATTGTATGGGTCTGGCCAAGCCCCAAAGCTACCTGTATCTATCATGTTTTTAAAGAAATTTTTCGCTTTGTGGGAGAGTTCTTGCTCTAAATCACAGTATCAATTCCTGAAGCATGAACTGTATCATGTTTTCGACTATACTATTGCTATTGGAAAATATTTTTCATATCCTCAGGAGTATTACAAAGTTCTCTGGAGAACACAGTTTTACTTTTTCTTTGTACTTATCTATTCATTCATTTATTTACCTACTGGTTTATTTAATTGACGATGGGTGAATGAATATCTCTCTGATACCCAGACATTATACAAGACAAGGAGATATAATGAAAAATAAAATATGCCCTGATTATTCAGAGAGTGAACTAACCATGAATAAGAGGAGACAGAAGGGCAATAGGTAATTGTAACACAATATGATCATTTCTGTGGTCCCGAAATGTATACACTGACAAGATGACGACTGATTATTCTTGAAGAAAGTTAAGGAGGCTACCATAAGAGTAGTCACTCTTGAGCCCATTTTTTACAAAGGTTAATTGGCATTTTTCACTCAGTAGAAATGAGTGGGTAGAAATTGTGGTAGCAGGATGGCAGCGTGGTGCCCACAATAATGAAGACACGTTACACGCAGAAAAGTTCAGCTTTGTGTGGCTGAAGAGACACCGTATGTGGACAGGTACGAGAAGGTATGAGAAGGGCTCAGAGCTTTGTACATCACACTGCTTCCAGAATTTCGAACACAGCATTGTCTTTAACCCATTTTCTGATTTTGTGGCCAAGTGCATGATACACTTCAGCAGACGCTGTGCACACTGGCTGTTTGATCACATCTTGTGAGATATTTAGGGGACACAAACCTTAATCACAGAGTTTCAACACAATACCTCAAATTTTTCATTTCCACAGACAAGAAGGTTGAGCCAATGTTTTAAGTGACTGTAACCCGACTTTCAGAGAAGAACATCTAATTGATAAATACTCCGACCATGATTAATTATTTAGCCTTTACTTCATTGAATTCAGTAAATGTGCTCATCCGGTTGGACTACTACTGTCATGCAATTTAAGCGAATTTTTCGGGAACAATATAGTTGCTAAAAATGGATTTATTTCAGTGCCCAGTTTGAAAAAAGTGAACACTAATAAGATACTTAGGGAAGGCTCAATTGAGAAGGGTAAATTCAATGCTACTAATATTTATTAATCACAGAAAACAGTATACACTCTTCTTTCCAAAAATAAAAAAGAAAAGAAAAATTGACACTCTATGTTGTTGGATTGGTTCAGAGATGTAGAGATTAGCACTTTATATAAATGTATTTCTAAAAGACTTTTTTAAACTATGAAGCACTGAAATGATACTATTGACTTTTCAAAGATATATCCTGAGAAATAAAATTATTGTGTTCAACAAAGAAGAGACTTACACTCCAAATGAATGCTATTTTCCTACTTTTAGGAATTTTCTAGCTTCCATATTCAGGCAAATGTATTTGAAGTACCATATGTCTGGTACTTCATACGAAGTTTTGTAGCAGAACTGTCTTGTAAAATTTAAAGAATAGGAACAGATACTACTGTAGTTTCTGAATCTTTGTTCTGGTCTGTTGCACTCTAGGCAAATCCTATAGAGCAAGGGTCAAGAAGCAGAGCTGGGATCAACACACAGATCAGGGTCCAAAGAGGAAAAGAGATTAGCTTCATACCTTCAATAGGTTTTGGTACAAAATGTGATGAAGGCTTGGTTTTCTTCACTCTGTTACCCTTCATAATTTGACCTTCTTTATTGAGTCCCAGAAACCATGCTCGGCCTGATTCTTGTTGGCGATACAGTGTGGAAGAATAGATCACGTAGTAGTTTTCAAACACAGATTCCTTGAATTTGCATTCTGGAGTGAAAACATCCTGCAGGAAAAAGGAGGGAGACAGAGAGAGAGAGATTGAGATTCAGAGATGAATCAGCAGATGCTTAAATCTAATCAGGCTGAACAACATGTCCCCCAATAAAAACAAGCGAGAAGGAATGACAAAAAATTTCAGTCAACATTTTTACAGATTCATGTACAAAATCGAGAAACAGGATTTCCTTTCTAACCAATCTTTCTTCTTGTGAAACAACTGCTTATACATGAGTCATTATTAATTGGGTAGCAATTCCTGAAGGCTAACTTCAAAATCTGATACTAGCATAATATTTTTAAGTGGAAGCAGTTGCCCATTCATCATTTTAGTGGCCCTTAACATGTGAAGAAGGCACTAGAATTTATCCCTGGGAATCAAATCAAATGCAACATCAGCAAATGCAGGCTCACCAGATGTTTTTGAAAAGGCCACTCTGTATATGCTGAAATCTTTGCATACCAAAATAAATTACTAGTATGCTTCTGCTTTGCCTAATTTCAGTGACTCTCTTTTTAGTTTCTTTAATATATGTTTACTAAATAATCAAATCTCATATATAAATATGAGGAATAAGCAGTAGAAAAAATACTGTCATTACATTAAAAAATTGTCAGTGTAGTATAGAGCAAGAGTTTCGGTCCAAGAGGAAACCGAAGCATCCTCTTCCTCAGCCCCATCATTTGCTAAGTGAGACGACTAAAATGTTCTGATGAATTCAAAGAAACATGAAAAACAAAAATAAACCAAAAAAAATGAGTCAGTGCCAGAATTCACATTTATTGTTTTATAATCACTGCCTCTCAAGCCAAAACTGCTCACTTTTTCTTCCCCAGTCTTTAGTGACTTATAACGAGATTTCCAATCAATGCAACAAAATTATACCTTAACATGTCAAACAAACAAAATGCATTTTGTGGAAGGGAGAAATCTCTTTCTTTCTGAGATAAGCAGAAGCAAAATGTGATAGTATCTGGTTCAGCTCCAACTAAATAAAAATCTCACACAAGTGTACAGTTGTCCTGCTCTTCCGTATGGTATACTAGAAGGATTTCAGTGTGATGCTCTCACAATTTAATGCATTTACATATTGAGGTGAGTTAAAGATGAGTATGTAGAGATAAAGCTGGTTGAAACTAAGTCTACATACCTGATACTCCCAGTCTAATCTCTTATCTTCATTGGTAGAGTGCTAAATAATACATAGATAAGAGACTGCTAAGGCTGCTACTGATTAAAGGACCCCTTTGATTTTATGTAGTTATAACATTACTGACCAAAAAAGGAAACTGAAAGAGTGGAAGTGGAAAGACACTGACAGATATTAGAAAAATAACAGTACTTACAAGATATTAATATCATTTTATTTTGAAGGTAAAAGTTTGATTTCTCACAGTACGCAGTGTTATGTAGCTAATGGGGTGAAGAACCAAAGAAACAAATGATTATGCAATACTACTTCACACCTGCTGTGATGGCCATAATTAAAAACAAAGCTAGTAAAAAGTGTCAGCTGGGAAGAAAAGAAAATGAAACCCTTACACACTGCTGTGGCAAATGCATAAAGACGTAGAAGCTGTGGGAAGTAGGCTGGCAGTTCCTCGAAAGGTTAAATAGTTACTATGCAATCTAACACTACTACTACACCCAACAGAAATAAAAATACACATCCAGGTAAAACTTACACATAAATATTCATAACAGTGTTATGTGTAATGTAAAAAAAAAAACCCACCTATTAACTGACCAGAGAAATGTCATATATCCATATAATGCAATATTATTCTCCCATAAGACAGAATAGAGTACTGATTCATGTAACAACACAGATAAATCTCAAAAACAGTATGGTAATTGGAAGAAAACACACATAAAGACCACATGTTATTTGATTTTATTTATACAAAATGTCCAGAATAAGCCCATCCAAATTGGGAAGTAGTACATATCAAGGTCTGGAGGGGAATGTGGTGGCACACGTGGGGAAGGACTTTTTTCTGGGGAGAAGAAAATGTACTGAAGTTAGAGAATGGTGAGGTTTGTGCAACTGTCTGACTATATTAAAAACTACTGAAGCATATACTTTTAAAGATTCAGAGAAACAAAGTAACTAGAGAAACAAGGGAAGAGGATGAAACCCTTGCATATTTCTTGTCTTGCAGTACTGAACTAAAAACTAACTCAGTGCATTGGAAAAGGAGCACTTGTATGGCCTGGTCTGCATTACTAGGACAGCGCTTATTCATTGCCAAGGATAGAGATAAAGGTAATGCAATTCATAAAGCTGTACCATAAAGTGACTCAGTTTATGAAATGTGTAAGTCCGTTTTGCATTACTAGAATGAAATACCTGAAGTATCCTAACTTTACAAAGAAAAGAGCTTTATTTAGCTCACAGTTTTGGAGACTGACAATCTGATCAGTACAGGACTGATGCTGGCAAGGACTCTATGAGTGAGGATAAGTGAGGTAAAAAAAAAAAGGACATCACTCCTCACAATGGGAGCCAGACAGGTAGAGATTCCCCAATCCCTTCTGAGGGCACGGCCCCAATAGGCCTAAGCACCTCCCACTAAATCACATCTCTTTAAGGACTGCACCACTCCTCAGTATCACCACCCTGCAAACACAACCCCAACACAAGATTTTGGGAGTGTGGGGTACACTTAAAACATATCCAAATGAAGTAACAGATGATTTAAAGTTGATTCTTAGGTAGGACTATGCTAGAAGACTTAGAAAATGTTTCAATTTTGTTAGAGATTTTTCTTAGTTTTCTTGTAAAACCAAACTGATCAAAATAATTGTAAAGTTTATTTACAATTTATTTCTAGATCCAGCCCAAAACTAATAAACATGATACTATCCCTAGATATAAAGATACTCTTGAACATTCAAGGAATAAATTTTAGGTATAATATTTCAGACTTTATATTAGGAATTGGGAAAATAGATTGGGTAAGGAATTGCATATAAATATATATTATTGGATATATAAAAAGACATATAACTTATAGTTCTAAGAACATATTTGAATATATATATATTACTGCTTAGTGACAGGTGAATTTGCTACCATTTATAAATTAAGTAACTAAAGCATGTGATAATGACATAATTGTTCCTAGTGTCACAGAAAGTCAGAGGCAGACAAGACCCTTTGCTAGTTAAATGGGCTTCTTGGTTGCCAGTACACAATTTCTTCCAATGCTTCGCATGTTTCCCACTGCATAGCCAACGCTGCTTTTGATGCCAATGTTGCTTTGAGCAAGTTTTATTCATTATCATAAAGACCACCTCGGCCTGTATAATTACCAGGTTGTCATTTATACACAACAAAAATAACCGTTTCGTTTAATAAATAATGAATTCCCAGGTTTTCATTTAGTTTCACAGTGGTTCAAAGCCCACTCCTGGAAAGAGGAAAAGTCCAGGATGTGGTGCAAGGACTGAGGTCCGGGGCTGTAAGCCAGCAACAGCATCAAGCAGGGACCAGGTCTTGAATTGGCAATGGAAGATTCCATAAACCACCTCCAGGTCCTAACGAGAACTGAAAAGTCACGAGAAGCATCCTATTTAATATCTGTTCCAAGGAGCTATGCAAAGAGTCTAATACTCACGCAACTGTTTCCTCCTGGCCAGATGAAGACGTGTCAGAGAAAGGTACGCAGGAAGTTAGTAAGAATAATTTTATGATCACAGGCAGTCTTGCCTGTCAGGGAAGCCTGAAGGTCACTGGGCTACATGGGTTAGAGATCCCAACTTCAACCTTTGCAATATCCTCACAATTTCAATTTCAATACAAAGTTGGGGATCAAAAAATTGACACTATATTTGATACTCTCATTCTTCATGTTTGATGAGAAATCAGAGTCCTAGCATTGGAATAAAAAAATTTTGTTTCCGACTTTGTGCATATTAGCTATGGGACTTTAAGAAAGCCAGTAAAGACCTCACTTTCACATTTTTTTTGGCTGTAAATAAGTCATTTCAAAGAAAATGAGTCGATACATATGGAAGCATGTTATATAGTTCTAGAAATGACAAAATCTTCATACTATCATCATTCGTAAGTTTTCTCCTCCTAGCAAGAAATATATAATGAATCATATAACAAGATATTTCATTCTGTGCTTTTGTCACTTGTTTTATCTGCTCCAGTATCCTGAAACTTACGCCACAATTGTAGCTAGACAAAGTTACACGTACACAGACATTTTAAAACTCATCTAAAGCTTTTGGCAGAGACTTGAGCAATCACATACATTCAGGAGTTCAAATATACAAAATGAGTGTTAGGAATGACAACAAATCTAACTTCATGGAGACAGGCTTGGAGCCAAAGGTAATAAAATCCTAGTTACCTTGAGCCGCTGCATACAATGAATGCAAAATCAACAGTATAAGAAATATTTTTTTCTTTTGAAAAACTAACTAGTAGCCACATTGCATCTTGTAGGTTTTATTTCTCTTTATAATCCTAAGCTTTCTGCTCAATATCAGCATAATAGCAAGGCTTACGGAAATATTTGTCACTAAAACACTCATTGCTTGAAGTATGTATCATGTATGTGGACATGGTGAGTACTGTGTTTGTTTCTGATAATTATCACACTAAAAATGTTCCGTCGTTCATCTTAAATTGATGTTGACTTTAGTAGAAAATGAATACTTGGATTTTTTAAAAATTAATTTTGAGCACTCACTCTTTTAGTATCAAGCGCACAGTGGAGTTTTGGTCTAGCACAATACAAGCCATTATGTGACTATCTGTTTTTCACAATCCAAGTACCACCTGCCCTAGCCTTACCCTTCAAAGTAAAGACCTCCTATCCACTTCAAACTGGATGAAGGGACACTACCTAAGTGCAACATTGTAACTCAGGACCTTTCCTAGGATCTCCTAATCCTATCCAATTCCAAAATATTGTTTGTTTAGAATTTTTCTTGACCCACAAATTCACAGTTTCGTACTCCATCCACATTGATCCCCTTCCACATTGAATTTATTCTTCCTTGCACTTATCTCTGCACTTGAACTTCTGGTGTCCTACACAACTTTTGGCTTCTTAGAGCTTGTAATTTTCCAAGTTAAGTCACTTCCCTTTTGGCCTGCCTCTAATTGTGACAGCACTGGCCCTTCCCAATTAAAGGGCATTCTTCTTAAGGTGTAACCATCATGAAGGACAATGAAATAAGAACTTAGCTATTTGATTGGATAAAATTCTGTACTTCTTCAGGGTTGAATACATCACCAATATTGTTTTTATCAAATGCCACCTCCTTACTAAGCCCCCACATCTTAACTCAGCCTTAGGTTGAACTGTGTTCACTTTCCTGTCTTCACTTCTCTTTTCAGTAGGACCAGGACCATTGTGCCTTCAGTCAACTCACATTATATTGATCTTCACCTCCTTGAGCTTCTCAGAGGGTGTGAGATTGCTGTAATATTTAATGTGTTCTCTTGCATCATGAAGTTTTTCTTTTGCTGTCATAGACACTAGGAACTTTGGTACATGAGAGAATGTTCCACATCAATACTTTTTATGAAACCCAGCAGTTTAGTCTCATTTTTTTCTTATTGAAGTAAATACTAAGAATATTGTAAGTGAAGGCGACAAAATAGATTTTCTAATAAAACAGAAGTGATTGACAGTACTGTCTGTGCTTCTTTGGCTGTGTGATCTTCAATGTGTCATTTAATCTTGATAAAAATTTTTGTTTTCTACAGAGTGTGAGCAATATTTATCATACTAAAAGTGTGGTGTAGATTAAGTCCAATTACAAGTACTGCTTTCCAAAATCTTTGTCCTTCAAATCATGGTTTTCTTATACAATTAGCAAACAAATGGTTTTTCACTATTTTAATACCAATAGCCATCATTTGTTTATAAGTTACAGCTAAGTTTTGTTCAAGGTGAAAATATAATAATTATAAATGACATAACTTAACCAACAAAATGTGCTTTCCCTTCTCTCTTCAATTTACACATCCCACTTTTTGTTTTTCACTCTTTGGAATTCTGTAATGCACATGCCTGCTTGTTTTCTTTACTTACAGTACATGTCGAACTTTCTAAAGTAAAACTAACCATTTGAAACCTCCTATGGAGAAATTAACAGTATATACTTCTCAGAAAAATCATTTAAATTATCTTAATATCTGACTTATTATCCACCGATAATTTCCACCTAACTTTGGAAGTCAGTTAACCTCTCTTAATCTCAGCTTGCTCCAGTGCAAGCAAAGATATGTTTACTTCAGATCCCTGGCTTGTAAAGATCAAATTACATAAGATGTGTGAGAGCCCACTGTCACCACACAGACTGTGCTATTATTTGAAATGATCTTACATAGGCTACTTTAACAGCGAAACTTGAAAAGTTACTACACTTTATCATGACTTCTGCATGGAATAAATATTTTGGAAGGTAGAGTATGTTATGTGATTCAGAGACACTTGCTTTCCCTACCCTTTCTTGCAAAATAATACTTTCCAACCAAGTAGGAACACATGCTTTGTATAGCAATGTATAGTTAACATGGCTAAATGCTGCTATAACCATGATCTTGCTGTGCCACATTCTTTCAGGTCCCTATTTCCTAATCACTTCTCTGGCTTTGATGATTCATGGAATGAATGAATGAATGAGTGCTCAGTGCACTCTAGCCACTAATCTCCTTGCTGTGGCTCAAGCACAAAAAGCACAACTCACTTCACATCTTTCACCATCCATAGCTCTTGTTCTTGAAAACTTCTTCAATTCTGATTTCATTGCAGTCACTGCCTAAACATGACTACCTTAGAAACAGTGCCCTCCCCACCAGGTTGGTACCTAAGTTAGCATCTCTTCCAATCACTTTCTTTCCTATTGCTTTTTCTTCTTTGTAGCTCAACACTGCCTGATGTTACCACACATATGAAACTGGTTGCAGTCAATAAAGGTAGGCATCATGACAGTTAGATTCTCTTCTTACTCTTAACACATCCTGGAATTGAAGCATTTTACTCCCAGCAAAATCATTTGGTGAAGACATCTTGATACCTGGAGTTTTACTCCAATGTATCCCTAAGTTGTGATCAAATTAGGAAGGTTACTTTTCACTTAAGTTTTCAGTTTCTCTAAATGTAAAACACAACTGCTCTTCCTTTTACCTCCTAAAACTTTATCATTCTTCATATTAACCAGGTTACTTGAAATTCAGAAGTTTACATATAACATTATTACTGCAAAAGCTTTAGTTATCTACCAAAGGAAGAGTGGTAATATCATGTAAAAAACAAATGAGGAAAAGCTGTAATCAGAGAAAATAGTCTTTGCTATTATATAAATGACTATGACTAATGACCTCTTGATGGTATGTAAAAATTACTAAATTTCAAACATTTTCCAAGTATAAAGAGTCATCTGATTTCAGTTTTTCCTGTTCTATTAAAACCTACAATTTAGGTTGTTACTACTTGTTTTTATTTTTTAAGACAGGATCTCACTATATTGCCCTTTCATGTCTTGAACTCCTGGACTCAAGTGCCCACATCAGTCTCTTAAGTAACTGTAAGTATATGTACATGCCATAGCTCCTGACTATCAACTCGTATTAATATACGCAACCATCTCGCATGTTTGCTGTGCATTCTCATTTACCAAATGTATTCTCAAATACATTTAAATACGAAGTGTCTGCCAAAAATTCATGTATCAAGGGCTTTATCACCAATGCAGGAATGTTCAGAGGTGGGACCTGCAGAGGGGACCAACCACAAGGGTACTAAATTCATCAGTGGATTAAATCATCAAGATTTCATTAACTGATTGGGTGTTGGGAGCAGAGTCTTGCTGGAGGAAGTGGGTCATTGTAGCGTGGCTTTGTAGGGCGCATGTCTCTGTCTGGCTCTTTCCCCGCTCTCTGCTTCCTGGGTGCATGGGTTGAGTGACTTTCCTTTGTCAAGCTGATCTGCCATGAGGTTTCTGTCCTGGGAACCAGTGAATAGTGGACTGAGACCACGAACCAAAATAAATCTTTTTCCCTTAAAGTTTCCTATGTCGGGTATTTTGTCACAGTAATGTAAAAGCTGACCTATACAACTAGGTTGTGTATAAGGAAGGAAAAGTCAGAAAGGAGTGATGATGCACACGTTGCTGCAAAATTTACATCTAGTGACTCTAGAGTAGATACTGGTAGTTCCTCCTACCCTTTGAATATTTGGTGGTGAACTTTCTGGTTGGTTAACTTTATTAATGACTTTTTGAAGCACAGAACTTGAAAATCCTTGGTATATCAACAGCTGCTTTGTTAACTGTGTTGTCACACACAATGATATTAAATCAAGTGAGAGAACTATTGTTTTCCGTCTTTACAAGAGGCAAAGAAATGCTAAATTACATTATCTCAAATGAAGACTTTAAAAAAAACTGTGGTTGCTTTGGTTAGAACAAGTCTAATTTTGTAACTCAAAAAAAGAAAAAAAGAACAGTGCAGATATGGAAACCTTTGTCTATACACGTTTGAGATAATTTTTACTGGAAAATTACTGAGAGCTAATTCCTCTAAAAATAAAGGTTCTTTGTTAATACATTCATTGCAATATCTGACAAGACAGCAAGGTAAATTTTTACCATCATAAAATAATGAAACCTGTGGTGTACCGGAAAGGTAATTTTGGAGGTGAATAGACACAAATATTCAAATTCCTGCTTTTTTGACCTTGGACAAGCCATTTGGTTTATCTGAAACCCAGCTTTATCATGTGTAGTCAAAGCCAATCATACCTTTGCTGTAAGGTTGTGATTATCGTACAAGACAAGGAAGCTGTGTGAGACAGATAGCCTATTACTCACTTTCTTTACTCCTTGTTACAATTTTTAGGCGATCACTGATGTCACAAATGAGAATGGGTTAGCCTGAGCAGGAAGTTTAGAAAAGACACTTTACTTGTGGAAACCAAATAATGTGTCTTGTGTGTGTCTTAACAGTGACAAGCTAATCAAATTTATTTTCTATTTATAGATGCCACAGAAAAATGCCATCATTTCTCTTTCTGGTAGGGAGCATTGTTGTTATTAATCAAAGATGAATGTCATAGTGATGTCAAGCTCTTGCCACTTCCTAATGAATCACTGTCCTACATGGACACTTGATTTCACCTCCAGCAAGCAGCCTGCAAATATCTAAGTGAGGTAGGAGTGGGAAGTGGGAGAGGGTCAGTGGGTAAAGCTACATGTCATTTTGTGTCCTATGACAATTTTCTGTTTTTTCCAGAAGCCTCTATGCTTCTGAAACAATGAGTCCACAGCAGAGATTGGGAGAAACTTGCAATTCTCCATGCAAAACATCGCTGGTTCTTAAGAAATGAGCACGTGGGCAGTATGTACCAAGACTTCCACTATGATCAGTTATGACTGTCAAGTTAGTAGGTTGTCCTCAACACATCCGTGAAGGAGGAAATGTATCTCTAGGGCCCAGCCTTTGTCTTCCTTTCTTGTGTTGAGGAGGAATGTATAATGTTGTCTAAATCCTGTATATTGATTTAAAACATTCCCTTAGACTTTGGAAAGCCATTCTTCACACTCTAAATAGCTTCAGAAATTATCAAAGAAGGCAAAAAAAAATTGTGCATTTTATGTGAGATTTTCCCAGCTTTAAGATCATGAGCTCAGGAAAACTGATACCAAACTTAATCACAATTGCAAAACTAGACAAAAAAAACATGAGTCAGTAGTTTTCAGGAATTTGTCAACAGAAATTATAGGTGGCTCATATTTTGAGGGAAAAATACATGAAGTAATCACTGTATTACTCCAGGTTTTCGAGGTGGTGGGGCATTTTCCATCCCTGAAAGGGAAAGGTGAAGCTAAAGCTGAGTTCTGGGTTTGGGGGAGTTGGGAGCAGAGGTTGGAGCTTGGGATGTGGATTTGTGAAATGGGGTGAGTGAGACCTCGTGGAATGGGGGCAGCAGAGTGGGAATTTCCTGAAGACCTGGGGTTTATAGATAGACTGACTAAGAAGAATGAGACTCCTCAAGGTCTAGCATAGATCAGCTGCTGCAAGACTGATAGGAAAGGTTGCACAAGCCTGGGAGATTCAGGTAAGGTAGTAAGAAGAGGCTTCAAGAAGCATATTGTGCATTAATTGGAGACCTCAGAAAGACTATGGTTTAGGATTAATGAAGACACACCCAGTAGGCCTGCCCTCAACCCCGGACTAAAGACAGAACCAAAACAAAGACCAAACACACACACACACACACACACACACACACACACACACAAAATTAACAAGTAAGACTCAAAAACATTCTGTCTAGTAGTGATATCTTTAAGTTTCATCTAGGTTGAAAATAAAAGTGTTAAAAAATACAGTACACTTATATAAATAAACAGGAAGGAGAACAAAGAAAGTACGGTTATTCTTCTATCACAAAAATGGTGCTTCTAGACAAACAGTATTATAAGAAGTAAAAATAAAAATTTCATAATGGCCAAGTGTCAGTGCATCAAGACTTAGAAAAACAGTTCTATAAATACATGTATTAAATAATAGTACAACACTTTCAAAGTACACGGAGCAAAAAGTGACACAACTAGAATAAGAAATTAAATAATGCCGTAGTCATAATTAATGATGTAAGACTTTTCAGCAGTTGATTGAATACCTTACAAAATCCTTCATAATACAGAAAATATGAGTAATATGAAAACACTTGGTCTAATTGATGTTATAGAGTACTGTACCAGACACCTGCAGAATAAATATTTTTTTCAGTATAAATGGAATGCTCAGTACGATATATACTGGCCTATAAAAAACCCAAAAGAAGTTTGAGTATATTATCTGATAAGAAAAGTCTTTGGGTATTTGAAAACTAAACAACAGATTTATATAGAACCTATGGGTCAAGGAGGAAATACAGAAGATACAAAACAAATAGCTCTAATTTAATAATAACAAAACAAAGAATACCAAAATTTCTGGACTGCAACTAATGAGTGCTACTAGGAAATAGAACAAAATTGTTATATTGCATTGTACATATCTTGTGACCTACTTTCAGAAATCTTACCTATAAATATATAGTAGCGCATGTGGAAAATGGAACACATTAAGGTTATATTCCTGGTAAAAACGTTTGTAATAGCAAAATTCTGAAAACAATTTAGTAGCCTTCGGTATGGGATTGGTTAAATACCCATGTTTCCACACACTGGATATTATACAGCTCGGGGAGAAAATGAAACAGCTCATTCTGTATTGCTCTTGAAAGACCTCCAAGATATATTGTAGAATGGTCTCCAAGACATAAAAAAGCAATCTGTAAACATGTGTATTTATACACATCATAATTTGTATTATCTGAAGACACATATTTTACAAGCATGTTAGGGGCTGTTTTCATTTGTGTGAAATACACTCATACATGCAAAGAGGTCCTTGTTTGTATTATACCTGGAAAAATCTCTTGCAATGTACATAAGAAGCTAGTAATAGTGTTTGTCTCCTGGGAAGGGATTTGGGCTGTTGAAGAATCAGAGGTACCTTGAGACTTACTTTCCTCTATACGTGTATCCATTAATGCTTCAAGGAATGAAATTTAGGGTTAAAACTGTGGGTCAAGTACAATTAATGCGCCATCTAAGTGTGGCCTGGAGACCTCCCGTGTTTAGTACAATTATGAAAACAGCTTTAGTTTAAACATACACTTATCTTATAAAATGAGGACTCTGAAGTGGAAACTTACTTGCTCATTCATACCGCAAGCAACAGTCTCAAGACTATGATCACAGCAATGTGCCATAAGGCTCCCTGACCATACAAAGAAACGGGGACACAGCTCATTCTCAAAGAAGGGGATCAAGAGATGGCAGGGATTGGGGAGGAAAGCAAAAGACATGAAAAAAAGGCATTGGCTTATGTTATGTACCTATACCCATGCCACACAAGGAATGTACACAGTAGTTAGTGGAAACACGTACAAAAAAGGGAAGAGAATCAAGAGAAGGTTGGAAGGTGGAGGGAGGAAGAAAGGGAGTGACAAAAGGAATTAAGATGTGTTACATGCTGTACACGTATTGACATCTCCCCAGGAATGTCAACATGATGTACCACATACATGTACTAATAAACTAAAAAATAAAAAAAAGAAAGAAATTGTACTTTCTTGTGAAAAATTACTGAAAGGAAATCAATGAAATGTTCATGAAGAAAGCAACCCTCGCTGAGGCAGGAGGATCATTGCAAGTTCGAGACCAGCCCAGAGGACAAAGTGAGCTCAAGGCTAGCCTGAACTGTATAGTAAGACCTTGTCTCAAAAAAGGCAAAAAAAAAATAATAATAAATAAAAAGAAAAAAGAAAGAAAGTAAGCAACCCCAAAATGGACTAGTTGAGTGACGGAGGGAATCAGGGTAACCTGGCTGCTTACTCAGCCTTTGTATCCTGGTGATTAGGTCTCCAGAATAAATTTAGACCTCAACACAAAGGATATATATTTGGAACAAAACAAAGCTTATCTTTATTTGAAATTGACTTGCTTCACGTCTTCTAGACTTTCCACAATTTGAGTCAACCTCAATATCCAATGGGCTCCAAAATATCTCCTCCACAACAATCTAATTTCATAACCAAAGCTCTAGGGAACATTGTGTGCTTTCCAAAGGCAATCACATTTCTCCTGTGAAATTCAGTCAGGGGCTTTATACAAGGAGCAGAATATCAGCATAGACATGGCATATAACTATGCCTCCCTGTCACTGTGGAGAAACAATTCTAGAATTCTATTGTGTCACTTGCCTGCTCATTGGGTTTAAATTACATTTCCATTGAAGCATGGTCTTTCTGGAAGAGACTGCAGTGCTCAGTGACTGGAACAGTTCTCAGCAAGGGACCACTATAATGGTATAAGAGTGAGCGCTGTGATGTGCTATGACTACAGGGCCCTGTGAGGCAGGTGGGCTGTGATGTTGCTGGGAAATATAGCAGACATCACAGATCCTTTGTATTAAGATAGAGGCAATGTAAGCATTTTTTAAAAGGCAAAGCAAAGGAATCCCAGGAAAACTGCAGGTATCCTATGATAATAAGTAGTCCAAGATCTGTCTTACACTCCTAGAAGTGCTATAAACTCACACCTGACAGACTTGTTCTGCTCTGCCTCAATCAAGCCTGCATGTACTGTCACACCAGCCACTTTCATTTCAACAGCCTAAAGAGTAATCTGCTAGACAAACAACTCTGATGCACCAGAAAAGCTAGAGCTGTGTTTTTTTAAAAAAAAAATCTCTGCTGCAAGCCTTCTTGCTGTGATAATGAGGCCTCAAATAGGAAGGCAAAGTAAACAAGTTCACCACTAAAGAGGAAAGAAGAAAGAGAAAGGGAGCCCCACTCGCTGCGTGCTTTTCTCTAAGTTGTGTGTTACAGAATACATTTACCTCTACTGCGTTTTGTACATACTCTCACCTATATGAAGAGATTGCAAGCACATTTGCTGGATTTCATAAAACGTGCTACAAGTAAAGAAAACTCCTCAGTTCATCCTTATTATGAACATCTTTAAAATTTAGAGCTGTTTATACCAGCACAATTTGTAATAGCTAAATCTTAGAAACAACCCAAATGCCCATTAATCGCAGAATATATAAAAATGCTGTGGTATTTTTATACAATGGAATATTACACAGCTATAAAGGAGAATAAACTCAAGGCTTTTATAAGTAAATGAATGCAACTTGAAACCATACTCACAAGTGAAATAAATCAGACTCACATGTAAACCTTGTATTGCTTCCCTAGTGTAAAAAACAGAAAGAATAAATAGGATTCAAAATGTATAACAGATAATGTGAGAGTGAAAGGGGAAGAAACTGTTCAAAAGAAAAGAACAACTGCTCAAAAGAAAAGAATAATGTATGTATTACATATATATATATATATATGTATGTAATACATGATAGATAATCATACTACTGACCTCTGTTAGTTCATAAAAAATGGTTTGTGCTTTCATTGATCATTTTTTCATGCCTATATCTTGCAATCTGAGCAACTATGTTGAAGATAACAATACGCAATATATTAACCATTTCTAATATCCTATTATGTTGTTTTGAAATTCTTTATCATCTTTTTTTTCACTTAAAAAAATTAGAGCTGCAAATGTGCAATCTGGTTCTCCATCCCACAGGTGACAAAAGCAAGACCAAACAAAGGAAGAAAATGAACTAATTGAGATCATGCAGCTAGATAAGAGCTGAAGTCAAACTGGAACACTGTCTCTAGCCCAGGGATCTGCCCTCAGCTGCAATGCTGCAGGCTTTGGTTCTGATTTATGCTCTTTCATAGATTAAAAATGGCCAGTTAAGTAGGCTTGTACATACAATTTTGCATAGTTCCACCAATCAAATGACTTTGATCAATGTGGTTCAAGTAATGTAACATTGGTCACATAGGTGAATTTATTGTGAATATTCTATTTTAAGCAATTTTGGTTGTCGTTTAGTATTCTACTCTTGGAATTTCATAAAGGAGGCATTCGTAATATAACAGGAGGCAAAGTCAGAAAGGATGATCTTTTTTATAAAGATTTTTGTAAAAACAGTGAGTTCAATGGGTGGCTGTCACTAGAGAAAGTAAATAGAGAGGATACTCTGTTTTTCAAAGTGAAACTGGCATTTCTGACACTAAGAATATTGAATGAAAGAATAGGGGAGACCCACCCCTGTGAAATTTAATCATGTTGGGGCTCTGACCAGAGGTATGTATGACATGGATATGCAGACATATGGAAATTTGGAGATCACAAGCCTAAAACCTCCTGGAATGCATGGTTAGAGAGTAAAAGAGCCTACAGGGCCACAAGTCCAAGATGGATCAAAACAGAATGCCTTAATTAAGAAATGAAAGCTCTGGCCCTCATCCTCTCCATACTCTGGTTTATTACTTAGATTGACCCTAAGTTAGTCATGGAACAGATCACCCTGATCTTTCCCTGACTTCCCTTGTCCCCTACACAAATCCCTGCATCGACATCCTTCTTTTGTCCCATATCCTTGCTTCTTGGTTCTTCAATAAAAAGCCACAGAAGCTTCAGTTCAGGGGCTTCTTTTAGAGACTCTCACATGCTGAGGGGTCTCAGTTAAGGGCAGTTCCTCTGGGTCTTTCTGGAGTTTAAACTGGTCATTGACTCAGAGTAATCACTCATCCTTTGTGCTACACCATGGACGTAAACTGCAAAATAGTTGTACTAACATCCAATGATCTGAGTAATGTATGTTTTGAGTGTGATTCATTTAGGAGTCAAGTCTTGTAACTTGATCTACGAGTAATGTTCTCTATCAAACTAAATGTTGGCATGTCTCTTACTCAAAGGATCTTCTTAGACCTTATAAAAATGGTTGACAGATAAATTGAGTCTCCACACATGTGTATCTTATCATCTATCTTCTCATTTACAAAGTGTTTCACTACAAATCCATAAACATAAAACTCACTCATCTATGGATGGTCACATTCTCCTTACCATTAGGTTGCTAAATCACCTCATGTATGTGTCCACCTTAGGAGGCTATTTGGTATATACCTTTCATCTCTTATAGAATCTGTGACAATTTACATGTATGTTTTACTCATTGTTGCCATTCTTGCATTTCCGTGTGAAGCAAGTCTTCCCAACTCTACCTGCGAATCCAGATCTCATCTACTTTTAAATACCTGCTTCAAATTTGACTTCCTTCACAGAATCTCTGATCTGTCATCTGAAAATCATTTCCCTTTTCTGACCCCTACCATGGCCATTCATCTCTGGTTCTCTTAATACGACAATTACTTTATAAGTCATTTTCAGTTGCACTTACAAATATACAGAAACAAGCTGTTTGAAACCATGTCTTTGTCTTGTTTCTTCTAGAGTTTTTCATGCCATTTCACACTGTGAAGCCCAACCCAAAGTTGTTTGTGAATGAATGAATGGGTGGATGAATTCAATCTGTTCTAAGTGTTCAGCATAGTTTGATGAAATAGTTTTGATAATGGTTCATCAAGCCTAGTGCAGCCACCTCCCAAATCTACATTTCCTTTGAACCAAAATGGCAAAAGAATTCTAAATTTATGCCTGTTAGAATTTTCTTTCTTGAGGTGTTTTGGACAATTAAAAGTTACACCTATCAATGGATCAATAAAGAGCAATAACCACTATTGCTTTAAAAATATTTCCATGTCAGTGAAGGAGAAATAAGCATTTAAAAAAAATTTTTAAAGCATTTTAAAAATACAAACTGAAGCATACATTCTTGGTATCAGAATAAACACAGGTATGAATCCACATCCTTTCCATATTCCATGTTAGTTTACAAAGATAATGACTTCCTGTTGAGTTTCTATAAGAGCACTATTTCTTTCTTGAATTGAGAACCAATTATTTAGAAATATAAATATACTTCAAATTGCTAAAAGTCTTTAACATGTATTATATTTGCACATAAATGTATTCTGGGCCTTGAAGAATATAAGGAATATGTTAATGCTTCTTTCATGATGTGATCATTTAGGCAATCATTTGAATCATTTAACACTAAATTCATCGTTTTGGTATACTAAAATGACAAGTTCATGTCTACATACCTCTCCACTTTACATAAAGACTTACATAAAATGCTCTTTGATAAATAGTGAAATGTACATGACGTACTCATCGATAGCTTTGCACAAATTAAGCCGACTAGTAAAAGCTTATCAATTCCTTTTTATTTTATAAATTCATTATAATAAAACCATTTTCAGACAAATAGCACACGAAGAAGCAATTTTCTCTTCAGATCAATGACCACAAAAACTATCAGTTCAATTTCTTTTAAATTTCATTTTGTGGAATGCTGCTTTATCTGAAAGTGAAACAATTTGGGGTTATTTTATGTTTTAATTTCCATGCCCTCTAAGAAAATATATAAAAAACTTTAATGGTGGTTTCAAAATCAATTGAAAAAAGTATTGTTTAATATGAGTCACACTTCCTTTTCCATAATTTCTTTTACCTGCCCACAACTTGAGTTTCAAAGTTTAGGGCTCAATTTTTGATAAGCAATTAGTAGTTGCTTTTCTTGTCTCTAAAATATGCCAACATGCTCAAAGATAAGCTTTATCTTTCCAGATACGTCTTCAGCTTGAGAGTTTAAATTTCTTTTCTCCTTAGTATTTGTCTGGATTAGTAATGGCTGTATTGAGGCAATGTGGAATTTTTCTAAATCAGACCCCATCGTGTTCTAAAAGGGAAAGACCCAGAACTGAGAGCCAAATTTAGCACTAATTCTGTTCTCTTACCTAGAAGCCAAGTGGCAAAGTGTCACAGCACCACATCAATTTACCTTATGTTTCATATGAATAGAATCTGACCATTTTCTCTAATAGAATCAGCATGTAAATTTCCAGCATTCATCTTTTGAAAACCTGTATTTAAAACTACTGTGTGGGAGAACAGAACAATGTGTGAAGCGGATATTATGCTAGACCCGACAAGTTTTAGTTTCTGATACATGTAGTCAGTTGCTTTTGAACAAAGGTAAAAAATTTTTAATGTATCTTATGACTTCTTGCCAGTAGACCAAAAAAACTATAGGCAAGCATATCTTTGCCTATATTCTATTTTTCCATATACATTCTATCTGTGAATCAGCTCAAGATGGGACTGCCAAGCAAAAAACAGAAAGTTAATATATGTTGACAAAATAGTATGTTTGGTACTTAAATCCTGGATAGTCATTAAAATAATATAATACATGTAGTATTTCTGCTAATATTTAAATTCTGTCCCTGTTCTCACTGATGAATGATGAAGAGCTCGATAAGCAGCCTTTGCAAATGAAGAATTTACATTGTTATAAGGGATAAGACTGAGTGACTAAATCTTCTTCTGGAATGAGGACTAAGATCAAGAAGGGTCTGCATTTGACCCTTGGGGTATGAATAAAATCTTCAAATGTAGGGAAAAAGGGAAGGAAAAAGAAGGGAAGAAAAAGAGAAGGAAGGAGAGAAAAGAAAGGAAAGAAAGAAGATGGGAAGAGAAAAAGAAAAAGCAAAAAAGACTAGTAAGTGTTCATCCACAGTGAAAGGTCACTATAGTTAGGAGGTCAAGGAAATGAAAAGCAGAAGAGCTACACATGAGCAGAGATAAACTGGAGGGCAAGTGGGCCTTAGAACACATAGACATGCTTATTTCAGGCCCAAGACTTTGAGAGGTATTTCTGTGAAATTGAGAGGCACAGAAGTTTCCTGGGGGTGGTGTTACGGTTTGTGTTTGCATGGCCCCCCAAGCCTCATTCAGTCATGGAGGCGGCTGAGTCTAACAATTGTGATCGGTTTGTTGTCTAGCGCTGGGACTGGCGGTGTGAGTGCTGCACCCACTCGGAGGCGGGCAGCCGGAATACTATATAAGGGAAGGAAGGACACATGCTTTCCCTTTTTGCCCTTTTGCTCTTGTCACTTGCAGCCACTATGAATGGCTACCCCTCGGCCATGCCACCTGTCTTGGAGCCAGCTGAGTATGGACTGAAACCTCCAAAAAACTTTAAGCTAAATAAACCTTTCCTTGCTTCACTTAGGGTGTCAGGTATTGTGTCTCAACAATGAGAGAAAAGTAACCAAGACAGGTGGTAATAGCTTCATTATTCTTTCATTGAATAAATGGATTATTTTATTATCCAATAATAAATGTTTCATGTTCTAATAATTTGATAATAATATGGATGCATGTACGACATCTGAAGTTTGGAGTCAGTCTGACCTTCAGGAGAGTTCAATGGGAGGAAATGTGAGCATTGCAATTTTTTGCTTTGGGTTCCACGCAACCAAGAACATTTAGAAGAACATGATTCTGCCGTTCAGAAAGGTTAATGTGAAATTCCAGACTGACTCTATGCATATGCTTTTGTCTTTCAATTTTGTCTTATTTTAATTTTTTGGCATATTTTGGCATATTTCTTTTTTAAAAGAGATTCATAGAAAACAAAACAATAAAAACAAAAGAAAACAGAACGGATATTGCCTTTCAATTTTAAATTGTTTCCAAGGTGATACTTAGCCTCCAATTAGACATTGCCGCCACTAGGTGGCAAAGTGGTGATTTGGTTCCCTTAAGTTTGTGTGATTAGGAGTTCACCAAGAAAGGGAGAATAGTGGGTCCCACTCTTCATTTTTCTATTTCTTTTCATGATTCTCTCAAAAACTATAGTGAACCAATAGGAAATTAACTTCAAGAGTAATGTTTGATAAATTACTCTACACTTGGATTAAAATATATTTTTCTGAGAGTTAGAATGCAAGGAAACACAGTCTGACATCAAACATTGTTTTACTTCTATCTCTGCCATTTATTAGATGGGTAAAACACTAGCAAGTTTCTTCACCTTCATGAACCTATGTTTTCTCACCTTTAAAATAGTATGTGTAGACTATGATCTGTTAGATAAAAGATGTAAAGAAAAAAAAAGTCATGAGGTCAAATGTGTTTTGGAAAGAACACTGGTAACCACTCAGTATGACCCACAAATAAGCTTCATCAGGTTTTCAAGTTCATAAAATTTCACAGAGAAATATGATTTCAAAATTGCCGTGAAAAGTCAGAAGTTCAAGCCACGCTGAATCTCCCTTCCCTCTATCTGATAGTTGGAGTTTCATTGCCTAGGCTGCCCTCCCAGCATTTAGAGTTCACACACAGAAAATTTTGGGAGACTCACTCGTACCTTTGGTATTAATGTCTAAGAAGCCCCTTGAGAATTTTCACTCCAGCCAACATTTTGCAGGCTTTCCAACATTCGGTTTTGTGACATTTTCTGTCATGCCAAAAAATTCTAAAAGGCGCTTTTGATATAAGTTCTTTGCTCTACTTGTCTTTCTGCAGCACTTCTCACACTCAAGAGTGACCCGAAAGAGAAAGACAACATTAATGGGTCATCTTCCTAAAGCTAACTTTCTTTTCAGGCACATAGGCATACTTTTCAGTAACCCAACCCATGTCAAAAAAAAAAAAATAAGCTTGGTATTTAATTCATTCATTTCTGAGTTCAATTTAAGAAATGTGAATCTGACCAACCTCTTTCTTCTCCATGCCCTCTGTTACGGACTGAACTGTGTCCTACTCCGTTAAAAAGTAGAGTATGTTGGAGCTATTATTCTTAGAAGCCCAGAATCTGAGTGCATTTGTAAACAGGGCTTTTAGTGCATGTTCATGACAGGCCATGATTTGTATGTCTCATTGTCAGGCAGCTCTGAACCACTGAGGTACATGAAGGATTGTCCCACTGGGCATCACGGGGTAGTAGTGCAAGATACCTGATGGGACAGTCATGCATATGTCACAGGTGGTTCACACCAGCAGGAAGGTGTTAAAGAGGTGATTATAGTAAGATGACGTTGTTAGAGTAGTGTCCTTGTTAGAAGAAGAATCAACACATGCAAAGACACTAAGGAGACTCGGGCACAGCAGGACAATCAAAGGAAAAGGCAACAGAGAGCAAGTCCATCTGTACGCAAGAAGATACCTTAGGGGAAACCAACACTGCTGCCACCTTGATCTTGGACTTCTAAGTCGAAGCCTCTAGAAAATCAATTTCTGTACTTTGAACTACTCATCTGAGATGTTTTGTGATGTCAGCAAGCAGGCTGTGCTAAGAACTTTTGTATGTGAAAGTCGGGAGAAAGCAGGAAGAAGAGGAATCCTGGCAAACACTGGAAGGCAAGGAAGTTTTCCTCTTTTTCAGTGCAGATAAGGGCAAGTTGAAAGAGGTGTGGGGAGGTTTGAGGTATAAGCAACAGGGGTTTTAATTTTACAGACGTTTTGAAGAAGGGGAAAGTGTGTTGAAAGTACATTCCTAGAGTTTGCATTTTTATCCACATGCTTCTCCAGGATCAAGTGCAATGCTGAAAGCTTTGGAGCTATCATTCAAATAATATATATTTCAGGAACATGCAAATAAACAAATGCACCTCTGACACATTGCACCTGGTATAAATTTTGTTTCAAAAATTCCCATACACATCAAGAATATTTTAAAGGGCAAATGATGAAGTTGCTACAATATTTTTAAAGCAGCCACATTTTTGAAGAAAATTTAACTAATTCTTTAACAGAGTTATCATATTTCTTCACACAAACCAACTTTATACTGATTAGGAGAATCTGGCAAACTGTAATCCCAACTTTTAGGCTCTTTCTAATTCTGGTAGTCAATATTTTTCCATTAAGAGTACCAGAATACAAAAGTGGTAATGCTAGTGAAATTCTCATAAATTATAAATTACCATGTATTTGCAAAAGATTATCACTTGTGCTCCTTATTCTGAAAAAAAAAAAGAAAGAAAGAAAACTGGCCACTTCCAAAGAACATTCATTATTTCTGTCTTTCTCTTTAAACTGTTATAAGTGTGAGCTGAAAAGAAAATAATTGTGTAATTGAACAAGATTGGTGTCATAAGAGCCCAGCAGTTTTTTTCTGGAGGAACATCTTTCCCACCGGTATGTCTAGTGTTCGTGATTACCATGATGTAAGGTAGAGGAGGGTTTTCCTTAGTGAAATAATGGAGGTCTACAAGACTATGGAAACAGCACAAAGCTCATCAGTGGCCAGGAGGCAGAGAGAAGGCTGGATGAGTACACTGAACAGAAGATTTTCAGGTCAGTGAAAATACTATGAATGATTTCATAATTGTAAATATACATCATTAGACATTTGTCCGAACTGAAAGAATGTACAACAGCAAGAATGAACACTAATGTACACTGAAGACTTTGGGTGATAATTATACATCAATGCAGAGTCATTAATTATAACTAATGTACCCCCTAGATGGGCAATGTCAACAATGTGGAGGATGTATCTGTACCTGGGCAGAAAATATGTGGGAATTCTCTGTACCTTCTTCTCGATTTTTCTCTGAATCTAAAACTACTCTGAAATCATGCAAACTTTTAAAAAAACAAAGAGCAAAAATTCAGAAAGAATATACACAAGGTAGAAAGCTGTGCCCCAGAAAATAAACAATTACATTAAATAATTTTCAAGTTTCATTTTATCCTGTGGGTGTCATATGGATGCAGGATAACACTGAGTGTCTTTTCAGTGTACTGAGTATTCAGTAATGTACAGTCTGGTGCTTTGGCATCAACTTCTGGTGAAATGATGTTACAACCTCATTTGATAAAAATAACTCCTCATTGGATAGTAAGTGAGGATCTACAAAGTTAGAACTGGGAGTGAAAGAAAAATTTGACAATTACAGATCTCATAACTTTCTTACAAGATGACTAAAATGGGAATACCAAACTACAGTTATTGCTTTTCAGTAGAAAAAATTATCTTTCTCCCTTTCACTGTCTCTTATATTTACACATACACACACTTATACACAATGTAATTAATAACTACGTATCTTTAAAAAGCAGGTGAAAGAAAGATCACACTTAAGGGAAGTTTTAATTATAATTAGCAATTATATTTTCTGCTTTCCTCAGTGACACTATGCATTTACTTTTTAGGATAATAGAATCACAGTTTTTTCAAATTTAA
The DNA here is from genome assembly GCA_004365215.1 of Cuniculus paca. Classification (NCBI taxonomy): domain Eukaryota; kingdom Metazoa; phylum Chordata; class Mammalia; order Rodentia; family Cuniculidae; genus Cuniculus; species Cuniculus paca. The sequence continues at coordinate 7,916 of RJWT010004165.1, read as the reverse complement.
AGGGTAGAATATTTGATTTTACAAAGAAGTAGGCCCAAAGTGGGGAAATTATTCTCTCAAAGTTCATTCTTAGAATGAAAATAGCATCTGTAATTTTATAGTGTTGCATAAAATGTAGGTTCAATAAGCATTTATGATATCTGCAACTATTATTTATTCACATACTATCAATGTATTTGTAGTATGGTACTCTGTACAAACTGCACTGAGATGCCTGTCATTTAAAATAGGAAGCATTATGTATTATAGAAGTACCAATAAAAATAGACAATACACTTATCATTTCAATAGCAATGCCAAGAATACTATTAGCATCTACATTGAGTGCAGATGTGTTAGATTTTGTTATAGGAATTGTCCTTTTGGGAGATAGGGTACATAGAGCAGAATGAGATTTTATCCAGAAATCTCAGAAGTTTGTCTTGATCACCTGAGATCCCAAGATTTACATCATCCAGGGACCACAAAGGTTTCATCAGTACCATTTGTATTCTTAAGCGTTCTAAATATTTCAGTCATTCTCCATGATATGGTTTGACATACCTCATGGTCTTACACATGTTCTGGCTTGGCAATGTCCCTGTGAAAATATGACTCCAAGAAATAAGTTTCTATCTTTAGACACAATCTGAGCTGAGCTGAGAAGAGAACAATTTCAACCCTTACACCTTGGATTTGATGGTGCTACCATCATCATCTTGGTGTGAGCCACAAAGAATCCTTAGTAAGGGGCTTGCTTTCCTCTGAAAGGAAATAGTTTCTCACTGCTCAATAGTTTCTTCTAACCAGCTTCCCACATTCAACTACCTTGATGGGCAGTCCTACCGTTATGATTCTTATTTTAAAAAATTATTTTACCAGGAAACATTCTTTATTTTTAAGATTAAGGGTTATCTGGGTTAGAGTTAAATAACATTTCCATAATACACCTCATGTCCTCTGTCATCTTCAGCTTCAACTCAAGTGGACCAATATGACTCCACTTAACTTGGGATGACTCTGTCATCCACGATGCAGCATATTCAAATACTAAGGAAAGAGCTACTTCCTCCCTTCCTTTTTAGTCATTTTAATTCCAAGCACTATAATTTGTATACATAGCCCCAGAGTGACTCTCGGGAATACTAGTGATCTGTCAAGCAAAACATTTGCCACTGGCTTACCCTTGTGTGCCTGAGTTTGTCTTTAAGCAACTGGCACTGGTCTTTCTCAAGGTTCTCCTTCAGGTAAATGGTACATACTAGCTATACTAGCTACCATACTAGCTAGCACTTGTATATAGTATGTGGGGAAGAAAAAGAAACACAGTATCTTCCATCCAGAATAATCCCCACTCCTAACTCATGTAGCACAATATTTATGCTTCCAACATAATAAATTTGAGAATATTTTTAAAGTAGTCACACTTTCTATAGAACATGTAGTGTTCTACGACTTCAACAAGCTGATACATATGAAGCAGAAATCCACTCAAAAACATCAGAAGTTTGTAAAGTGTAAAATAATACATTTGGCTCGTGAGGATCATCTTGTGGTCTGCCCAAATTGCCAAAGTTTGAGCTTCAAAAATTCACTGAGCCTGCGCAGCACACTGGCTCTGCGAGGAGGAGGGTCTCATGTAGCATAAGACGGTTTTTGCCCAGAGGCACCTGTATTAGCCTGAATCAGTGAACCGGGCTGGGTGAAAGATCTGAGAACTGACAGGTACTCAACTCCTCACCAATGAAAGGAAAGCATGGTCTAGAGTGTAGTTCATATTGAAAACTCAAGACTATGCATTCCTGTTACTCCACATACATTTTTTTCCTTTATAGCTCTAAGCTTAGGACATTTCCACATGGGCTTTCTTTTCATATACCTGTGATTGAAAATTACGGTGAAGATTAAATTTTTTAAAAAATGTTACAGTAAAAGACACTTTGCCATTATTCTCTCTCAATTTGCATCCCTCTGCTTCAAACATATTCATCTCATCATTCTTGCCACTTTCTGATTAATGGCCTGGGTAAGAACTACATTGTATAATATCTTGAACAGTTTTAAACAGGGGTGTTAAAGCACAATAAAATGTAAAACCCTGAAAGAGAAAATTATTGTAATCAACATTGATGCAATAACACTTTTCAGTTTTAGTTAGTATGTATAGCTTATTAGGTAACATCATTCGAGGGTCATTAGCAATATAGTTGGTACTTAAGCCTACTGCACATAGAATTAACACATATTTTTTACTTTTCTTCAAGAACAGCACTCTTAATGTGAACCATCAAGGTAGATTTGATGACATCTTATAGCCTTCTTTTCCCTGTTTGTATCTATTTAGTTTTCTGTGGAAAAAATAACTTACATAATAGTAGATTCAGGGGAAAATCTAAGGAAAGGTAATGTTCCAAAAATATTTCCGTTACAATCAATTACAGTACCTAAAAATAATAACAAATCATTGTTCATATTGGCTGCTGTGATTTGGTTAAGCACAATCTCTACTTTAGAAGTACATGGTCAGATCTCTGTAAGTCTCTCAGGAAAATCCTAAGATGAAGAAAAATGTACATTTAATGAGACCGCTGCTGTGAATTGTGTATTACTCACCTTACCTTATTAAACAGTATAAATATTTACTGTTAACCTTGGATTAGGAATTCAGTTTTAGGTGCTTTTATGTCTTTAATAATCTTTAAGTGTGTTTAATATTCTGTTTGGAAGGATGAAACCAAGTGTGAATTATACGAGAGTTAATTTTGCACGTATTTGATTTGTAGTGCTTTATTGTTCTATTTAAATTCTTGTCTACCTTTATAAAATGCTTTTTGTAAGTGTCCCAGATGTCATAGGGATTTGTAAGTCCCTGCATTTGAAAAGATAAAGGAAGATCTACTTGGTTCTCCACTGTCTTGAGGCTCCCAGTAGTCCCTGGATTGATGAAGTAGGTAGCAGGATTAATAGAAAGGGAATCATGGTCTTTACAAATCCTTTGTGGGCTCTGAATGCCTATTTATGAAATAATTTTTAATTTTAGCTTGCATAATGTCAACATATTTGCTGTCAGTAGATTTAATTTCATAGTTTTGATACAGACTTTTAAGAGAAGACCCTTTGAGACAACCCACAACAATGCACCCATTTCAACAACAAAGAGCTGAGCATTTGGTGGTATTATAATGATATGTTAAGAAGATTAATCAGATATATAAGATTAGGAAAGATTGTGCACCTTTCTCAAGACTAGAATATTTCAAGCATTTAATTAGAACTGAAATGTTCACTGATGGTCATTAGGGAATTAATAACCATTAAAACTGACTAATTAATTGTTTTATTTACTATTTATTTTCTAAACTTTAACCTGGGTAAAGATAAAGCTGCTTCGAAGATGGAAACCACAAAATGAATGGAAACAAAAATAAAATCAGTAACAATGCTCACTGAATTGGTAAAAGGATAGATGTTACTCCACCTTTCATTTTATAATGTCTTGGGCACAGGCACATCATTGGTAAAACTGAGTGAAAGGGAACACGATCTTCTCTAACATTCATTGTGTTGTAGGCATAAGAGAATATGGAGTTAATGATATATAAAGGAAAACTGAGCAGAAAGTGATATATTGAAGATATAATAAAAGTTCAAACAATTAGTCCTTCAAATCTGATGCTCCTCAAATTCCTGAGAGTTATAATTACCAATATGATCACTTAACAGTTAAGACCCAAATAAATGAGGAACACTTTGGGAAATCCTAGTTATTATAATGAAGAGGTAAGTAAGTCAACATGTTTGTGTCTACTGGCAAGCAGAATTGTCATCTCTATCCAGCCCCACTTTGGATACATCCAGTGTCATAACTCATTTGCTTTCTTCATTTCCAGTTAATAGCTCATCAACAGACCATCTCTAGTTGATGCATGTTTTCATTCAGGAAAATTTTACAGATGTGCTTTTCAAAAAAAATTAGCATGGACTTAAGTAATAAGCTAATTTAGCTTATTTCAGTCTGATTTCAAGGAAAGCATGTGCAAGATATGTGAACAAATGAGAAAGAGCTGAAGTCATTAATAATGCTAACTAAAATTACAAACATTGAGATGTGACTTCACTTTCCCTGGTCTCGTTTTACCTGTAAAATGGGGCAACAGAAGAAAAGGAACAATATTATCTCAGAGATCTTTTCTGAATATAAGTATTTCTGAGCTTAAAATGGAAGGCTTACATGACTAGAAAGAGAAGTGCAGATTTAATGCACCCTTAATTGTGCTCCTACCTATGTTGTTCTATTCTATTAACATTTCATTGAAGAATAACAATTCATGTTCAGACAACACAATAGATTAGATCACAAGTCCTACACATTTGCTATTTCTTACCTTTCTAAAGGCAAAGAGATAGTTAGGACAAAGAAATAGTACTGTCTGCAAATACCAAATAGCCTAATGAAGCCAGCAGACCAATGGAGATCAAACATGCAAGTCGACTTCTTCTAAAAGCATGCCAATATGTGTAGACAGCTCAGCTGATTAAAGATTGCTTTCAGAACCAAGCCCTGAGTTTTAGAAATAAAGAAGAATTATTTGGCTATGTGAGAAGAGATAAATCTTGTAAATGGCTATTAAAGGACACAATAAACAATATTCCTTGGCAATCTGGAAAGGCAGAGAAAAACCGTCCAGTTGTTTGAGGTCTAAGTGTTCCCTTTCCCCTCCTCTCTGAATTCAGTGAAGATAAAAGTGTTTATATCATGGAATCTTATGCCACGAAAGCTCAAGAAGAAAACCCTTCCAACATACATGGAATAAAAGGTTTCTTGGTTGATGACTGGAATGATTTATAGGTCAAAGGCCAAACATAATGATACACTGGCTTGGGGATTAGCAAGTCACCTTCTCAGAGATGAAAATTTTGTACTCTGACTCTAAGAAAGAGCAGTGAAAATTCCATGTTGAGAATATATAAAATTAAGCCATAATGAACATTTGTATGATAATGAAGCAAGAGTGCAAACACTTACTATGTACTATTTTTTTCTTTTTCAATTTATTGCAGAATATCCATTGTGATCCAAGAGATAATGTTAGATATTCACAAGGAATAAAACAGCAACATAGGAGGTGAAATACATTTCCACTTTATTTTCCTTTTATACACACACTAACTCCTAGAACATATTCATATGCTGCACATAAGTAGATTATAATATGAGTGAGTGGTGAGGTAGAACTAAGCTTTCAGTAATATGGCAAGTGATTTTGGACAAGATATGTTCCTCTTCTCTGTTGGTCTTTAAAATAGGATATGAAACGAAAATAAGATTTTATCTAGTTTCTATCATCAAGAATTTAGCAGTCTAAGATGCTCTTTAAGCATCTTGAAAAAATGATTCTGTCTTTCAACCTATTGACCAAAATAACAATAATAGTGTCTTACATGAATAAAAAAAAAAAACCAAGCCTTTTGTGTAAATAAAACAAACGAGTAGACTACCTCAGTATTTTAAGAGCTGGTGAAAATATCTCACTGACAGCCAGATGAAAAAGTTAATAAAATCATCCCAAGTTTTCATGACAAGTGCTATATCCCCAAAAGGATGCGTATGACCCATCTGTTAATAATGAAAGGTCATTTAGAGAAAGCCATTGGTGGACAGTTTTACTAATTTAGCTGGCTAACACTTGAATCCTTGAACAAAGTGACAGCTACATAAAATTTGAGGCGCTAAAGCTCTGCTTTATGAGCTAAAACATGAGTACTGTAATTTTCATTGCTTTATTTATCACTACCTTGTCCTAGAGTCAGGTTTTCACACATTATAGATGACCAATAAATTTTCTCATAGGAATGTGGGGATTAAAATGAAAAACAACAATTGAAAGAGAAATATAGTAGGGCTGGCTGGCCAGGTAAAGGAAGATGTGAATGTACACCATCACTAGAGAATTGTAGAATTTATTTGGGGGTTAATGTTGTAGTTCAGAGATGAAGGACTTACTTGTCTGGCAGGTGCAAGGCCTGTGGTGTGATCTCATGGCATCACCAAAAAATATTACTTTCACACATCTAAATAAGACATGCCTTTAAAAAACACCACAATGCCCATGTCTGTTATTTCATGTAACTCCATGGTCCAAGCCTAATGACCGAGGCTTAGAAATCTGATATAATTCAACTCAGGTCACACATCTAGCAAACCACAGAGCTGGACCTGGACATAATCTTGCATTCACCCCTCTGGGAAGATTGCCAACATTGGCATGTAAGTGGAGAAACTCTGTTATGTGAGGAACTCATTAAAAGCATGTTTACATTTTTAATAGCTTAAAATGATATTTATTTAACTTGATGTCTCATTAGCTTATTGGAATCATTACTGCCTGTCAGTCAGAGAGAGAAAATGAATGAATATCTTTCAGAATAGTAGAAAAGCAGGATAGTAATTAATGACTTTGATAATAACAGTTCCAGGTTCATGCACAGTGATTTTTCAGATATGAGATATATACTTACAATGTCTGGGGAAGAATATTCTTGTCTTCTACAGTAACAATAACATGTACCAATATTTTTTAAATACAATATTTAAAAGGTTCTATTCCTAGTAACGTCTTACATAGGGATTTTGCTTTATTGTTAAGTATCTAATTTGATTTGAATCATTTATGCTGTCAAAGTTTTGCATTTATTCATTCAGGCAATAAAAGTAAATACACCAAAGATACTACTTATGCATAAATATCTCAAGTGGGAGCACTATTTCACCTGGCTCTTGAGGGAAAATGAAGATGTCCAACAGAAAGTTCAGATATGGAAAGGATGCAAGATGAATAAAATAACAAGAGAAAACAGACAAAAATTTAGAAGGTGGCACAGTGTCCAAGAACAGTGATTGTTCCTGTGGCTCTAAGGAAGCAGTTCAGGAAAAACTTAGGATTTTGATTTCATTCTTTCAAAGTCACAGAGGCTTGTCCATACAGTAGAAAATACTCAAGTATTTAAAACCACACCTAACTACTCAAGAATTTACTCTCTATTTGTGCTTGGTTTTAGGCACAAATTTACTACTGGAAGATAATAAATTTCCTTTCATTGTTTATTTCTCCATTTCCTTTCATTGAAATAGAGAGTTATCTCTTGTCTCTGAAGCCAAAAGAGGAAGGAACCAATAATAACACATAAAGCTTGACTTCTTGCCAAAGACAGATGAGCTATTTGCTACCCTGAGAAAATCAGTCATCATCTCTTGAGTAGGAGATTTAAAGAAGAATGTGATTTGTGCTATTCCAAGGTCTGGGGCTATGATAACACAGAAAACGATGCTCACTTCCAGTGAAAACAGTTGGAAATAAGGTTACCTCCTAAACTCAGTCATTACAGAGGTCCTACAGAGGTATAATGTGCATGGAAAAATAGGGGCAGCAGTCCTTGTATTCTTGGAAAAACTTGGAAAAAGATGTCTGGTTTCCTCATGCCGGTGGTCCAGTAGGCTGTGGACAAAGGATGTGGGGGCGCTTTACAAAGAGGAAGTGATACTATTGTGTACCACTGATGGGGTCAATAAGAACACAGCTGCCCGATACAGGAGTCCTTTGCAACAGAGGGTCCTAGGAAGGAGAATGTTACTCCGAGGGAATTAGGCATATATCTTATATGGAGACTTCGCATTGTCTAAATCTCTAGTAGTAAACAGCACCAGAGCAATGTCACAAATGTTGCTCTAATATCTTCATGTGTCTAATCATAAAAGAAGACCTTTGCCCTCTCTACCCCTTTTCCTTCCTTTAGAAAAAGAAGGTTCCATGCCCAGAAGAGATAATATGAGGAAAAACCTTTCTCTTCAACTCCACACAGCTAAGAATCATACTTCTATCTTCATGAACAGATTGAAATCAGATCTGAGGTGAAAGGCCTACGCTTTGTATGTTAAA
>RJWT010004164.1:0-25345 GCA_004365215.1 Cuniculus paca | reverse complement strand
GGCTCATGGGGGGACCCCCAAAACCCTGTCCAGGTGGGAGTGAACCAGTCATCGAAGGCATCCGAGGACCCCCTGAAGTTGGGGGTGTGAAGTTGGAGGCCAGTGGGGGTGCAGACCGCTGGGGAGGCTGAACCCCAGGATGACCTTGGGCCTGGCTAACAAGAGCAGCCTGGCCCTGAGGATAGGAGCCATATGGACCAGAGTTAGGGAAACTTCCTGAGGCTGAGGCCAGTGATGTTGGTGGTCCTGAGGAACAGAGGAGGTAGAGTCAGTAGTCAGTCTCCATCCTTCAGCAAATCCCTTCCCACAAAAGAGGGGGCCAATGCCTGCTCCATCTTCTGAGGCTCAGAGGTACAGGAAATAAAAGCGATTCAGGTGTACCCCCCAGAGCCTTAGGCCTCTGAAAAGAAGGGCACAAGAATATTCCTGTGGTCACCACTACTTACCATAGCCCAACCCTGAAGGGGGAGGGGCTGGGGCCATAGCACCACTGATCTGCATTCCGGCCAGCTGGGCAGTCACCTGTGCACTCGTCGGGGGAGGGCCATAGGGCTGAAGCACAGCAGCTGGCTGGCTGACTGCAGGGGCCAATGGGGATCCAAATGGCTGAGACCCAGGGAGCCTAGACAGAGAAGGAAAGCGGAAATGCCTGGTGGGCTGGGCTGCCCTGCAAAGATGTCAGCCAGGTGACATCACTCTGGAAGGCACCTTGTTGTCTGGCATCTTACCTCAACCTGAACACTTTTATGGCTTTAGATTCATGTATTTGTGGGCCAATTACATTTCTGATTATTTACACTTTAATTATTTGTGGTAAACCTTATTTTCCACTAGATTTATTCTACAAACATATGGCAAGCACTCTCAAGTCAAATACTACTTAATCTAATTAAATTATTTCCTCCTCTGCCCCAATCCTTTGTTGACAAATTACCTTAGTTTTGTGGATTCTTTTTGTTTTGATTTATGGTACCTGAGATTGAACCCAGCGTCTTTGTACTGAGCTACCTCACCAGACCTTTTTGTATTTTTTGAGACAGGGTCTCACTAAATTGCCTAAACTGGGTCCAAACTACCAAACCTCCTGCTTTAACCTCCAGAATGCTGGGATTGCAGGCATGCACCACACCCAGCTCTAAACCACCTTACTTGTGTAATGTGAACTTCAAAGGGAAGATACAAGCATGCATACAACAAGCACTTAAGAAATCTCAGATCCAACAAATGCAGTCCATTGTTCACCTTTATTTTTTTTTTATTTTTTTTTCCAGCACCGGGAATCGAACTCATGACCTCATACTTGCCAGGCAGGTGCTTATGCCCCTGAGCTAAATCCCCAGCCCCATTGTTCAACTTTAAAGCAAAGTATTTATTACTTTATCCTAGGACATGTGTTAGAGTAATCTATAAGATCAGAGGACTATGTCAGCTGAGTTTGGCAGTTTATACTAACTAGAACGATGGTGCTAATTGTACCACATAAACCAAGTAGCCTTCCAACTGGTTCTACCTAGTAACACCTTGTCACCTGGATAGCTAAGGCAATCATTAGTGTAATACAAGACAGCATATTTAAAAGTAAATACGAAATAATTCTGCTATCACGGCATACCAACTATAGGCAATTGCACTGGTGTTTTATGGTGATATTACCATAGGTCTCTACAACACACCCCTTCCAAGACTTACAGACCAAATCAAATTCTTCCCAGCACAATCTCTCCCACTGAAATTCTGATTTATACTTTCTGCCTTATTTTAGCTCTGCCAAACAACTGGTACTTTATATCTGGCGTGCTTCTATTAGTCCTTCAGTTAAACACTTTGGTATTCATTTAATAAACTAGTATTCTCTTCACCAATATTTGCTTTAACTAGTGAACATTACCTGCTTAAGCTCTTTGTTGGGCTTTGTATTTGTCTTCCTTAGCACTAAATGGACTGTTAGCCCTACGCTAGACATTTCAGAAGTCCTTGTCAGAATAATTTCATTCTGTGGTACTGATCCATTAATATGGATAATACTATCAACTAGCCAGTGCCATTCTGTCACATGCCTTAGTTAACGGTAAACCATCACGTTACCTACGAATTAAAAAACATCTCCAAGTTCTTTATTTAGCCTATTCCTCTAGCAAAATAATGAGACAGAGGAGACTGGAAGCTAAACAATGAAATTCTAAGTAACAGGCTAACCCATAATTTATTCCAAGTTTATCTGTAAAATAAATGTATAACATCAACAGAAAAAAAGCACAGAATATGTATATGAATTATAATACAACCACTCGCCAAAAAAAAAAAAAAAAAAGTAAAAAAATAGAACACACTAACATCCAAAGTCCCTACACACAACTCCCACGTTCTACCTTCTCCCTTCTCCCAGGGGTAACTATTTTCCTAACTTCCTAAAAATCATAACCTGTCTGTGCGCATGGTTACACGTGTGTGTAGACTGAGTACTGAACCCTGGGCCTTCCATTGAGCTACACTGCCAGCCCTTTTTGTAATTTTTATTTCAAGACTGGATCACACTAAGCCACTAAGTTACCCAGGCTGGTGATCGTCCTGCCTCAGCCTCACAAAGTGCTAGGATTAGAGGTGTGTATCACCACATTCGGTCCAGTTTTTCAACCTTTTAAACAGAATGATAACATACATTTCTTTGGATTTTGTGTCTTTGATTCAACAATGTTTATGAAATTTATCTATGATAGCACCTTTAGCTACAGTTCATTTCTCTTTCATCAGTAAATATTATTTCACTCACTAAATATGCCTTATCAGATGTCCTGTGCTCTGGCTGAATGATTTTTAGAGATGACAATGTGCAATGTATGTACCATTGTTACCCCCTGACTAACATGCTTTAAAATTTTGTTGCAATTGTTTTTCTTCTTCTTTTTCTTTCTTTTAATCTATGAATAAAATGGACTTGAAAAATAAATAAATATGCCTTATGATGCAGGGGATCAAAGCCAGTATCTCATCTGTCACAAAAGCCTAATTTTTGGTTATTACAAATAATGTTGCTGTTAATATTCATTCATTCATTCATTTTTGAGACAAGGTCTCATTATGTTGCCTAGTCTGGCATCAAATTCTTAGGATGAAATAAATATTCATAGATATATTCTGCCAAAAAAAGGTATACACACTTCAGGAAAAGAAAAATAGTATGTTTTTTTTCAGCAGATGCTGTCACCCTTGTATGAGGGACCCTAGAAGATGTCATATATCATAGAAAACTCATTACACTGCCAGCCCTTAGAGAGGAAATTGAAAATATAGGTACAGTCCTGAGTTCAAGCCTCAGGTACAAAAAAAAAAAAAAAAAAGAAAGAAAGTATATGTACAGCAATCTCAAAGACCAAGGTTACCCAAGCGGCAGTTCGCCATACTAATAAAGGTCTGGAAGCTAAAGGCCACCACTGTGAACACCTCTTGCCATTATAAAGGCCAAAGATAACCTGTATTAATCTGATGATATCCCAATAAACTTAGTATGAAAACATTTATGTAACTTTTTCTTTTCCTGAAGTATGTATACTTTTTTTTTTGTTTTGAGACAAGTTTCACTATGCAGTTCAGGCTGGCCTTGAACTCACTTTGTAGCCCAGGGTGGCCTCAAACATGCAGCAATCCTCCTGTCTCAGCCTCCCAAGTGCTGGAATTACAGGTGTGTGCCACCATACTTGGCCTTTATACATTTTGTGTGTGTGTGTGCATATATATATATTTTTATTTGTTTATTTACTGGTAAGACAGTCTCCTTATATTGTTCATGCTGTCTTGAAATCACTACTATGTCTAGCACAGGCTGACCTCAAATCTCAAACTCCCGGTGATCCTCCTGCCTCAGTCAGCAGTCCTGGAATTATAGGCATGTGCCACCCATGCCCGGCTTTGTTTTGTTTTTTTGAGATGTGGTATGTCTGAGTGGCCCAGGTAAACAGCTTTTTAAAATACATCCTTTGCCAGGCATGGTGGTGCACGCCTGTAATCCTAGCACTCCGGAGGCTGAGGCAGGGGGATAGCTATGAGTTTGAGGCCAGTCTGGGCTACATAAGCAAGTTCAAGGCCAGCCTGAACAAAAATAAATAAATAAAAAATAAATTAATTAAAATAAACTACATTCTTTAAGCCAGGTGCAGTGGCACATACCTGTAATCTCAGTACTTGGGAGGCTGAGGCAGGAGGACTGACCTGAGTCTGAGGCCAGCCTGTGAGTTCAAGCTCAGCCTGAATTGTATAGCAAGACTCTGTCTTGAAAAGTCAAAAGAAAAAAGTTCTCCAGTCATTTGTATGTATTTCTAGTTTTTGGCCACTTTTTTTTTTTTTTGAGATAAAGTCTCACTATGCAGTTCAGGCTAGCCTCAAACTTGCAGCAATCCTCCTGCCTCAGCCTCCCCAGTGCTGGGATTACAGATGTGCACTACCATACCCAGCTTCATAATTTGTTAAGTGGACTATCCCTCCCACCCCCCGCCCCGTGCAGGGGATGGAACTCACGACCTCACACTTGCCAGGCAGACACTTATGCTACTGAGCTAAATTCCAGGTCCTACATTGTCTTTTTAAAAAGATTTCCATCAGTACATGTTTATAGTAACAGTACATGATTACATTCATCATGGGGAATTGGCACATGTACAGAACATGGTTGACACATTCGGTCAACTTGAGAAGTCTAGAAGCTTAACTAAGAAACTCAGTTCTACATTCTGGGTTGTAGAGGAGGAGCAGTTATGCTCCAGGATGTTGTTCACTGTGTCAGTTTGAGGTCAGAAGTTTAACTAAGTGATTCAGCAAGGGGCCAGGGTCCTCACTTTATAAACATCCTCAGCCTGTGCAAGAGGAGGGCATGAAGAGGGGCCTAGCCTGCTTACAATATAAGGAAGAACTCTCCCCTTCTCTTTTTTGCTATTGTTGCTTTGCTGTCTTCTGCCACCTTGAACTGTTGCCCCTGTGCCATGCCACTCTACTTTGGAGCCTGATTATTTTTTTGTTTGTTTTTTTCAATTTCATTTTATTTCAAAGAGGAAAAAAAAAATTTCAAAACATGTCAATCGGAGCAACAATGGTACATACATTGCACACTGTTATCCCCAAATCATTCAATCAGGGCACAACACACCCACATTCAACCGTCCAAACAACACCAGCACAAATCTTTCCCTTCAGTGAACTCAGAGAAATCAATAATTTAACTATCTTTTTTTATATACATACACATATACATATACATATACATATGTTGTTTCTTTCAGCTTCTCACACTAGTGAGACAATATGATGTTTATACATGTGTGTCTGATTTATTTCACTTATGAGTATGGTCTCAAGTTGCATCTACTTACATATAAAAGTTTCAAGTTTATCCTTCTTTATGGCTGAGTATTACTCCATTGTATAAAAATAACACAACTTTTTCATCCATTCCTCAGTTGACAGGCATATGGGTTGTTTCCAAGATCTAGCTATTACAAATTGTGCTACTATAAACGTGAGTGCACATATATCGCTGTGGTACGATGTTTTTAATTTTTTAGAGAACATACTATAAAGGGGAATAACTGGGTCAAATGGGACCTCTAGTTGTTTTAATTTGCATCTCTCAAATGATCAGTGATATTGAACTTTTTTTCACATTTATTTGCTGTTTATATTTCTTCATCTGAGAATTGTGTATTCATCTCAGATGCCCATTTTTGCACTGGGTCTTTAAATCTGGGAGAACTAATTTTTTTTAGTTCTTTATATGTTCTCAATAGTAATCTTTTGTCTGAAGAACAGCTGCCAAACAATTTTTCCAGTACCATGGGTTGTGTCTTCACTCTGTTGGTGGTTTCTCTTGCTGTGCAAAAGCTTGTTAATAAGATGAGATACCAGTTGTTGATTCTTTGTGACAGTTCCTATGCAATCAGGGTTTTGTTCACAAAGTCTTGGCCTACATCAATGTCAAGAGTTTTACTTACTCTATCTTCCAGCAGATTTAATGTTTCTGTTTTAATATTAAGATCTCTGATTCATTCTGATTTTAGCTTAGTGCATGGTGAAAGATATGGGTCCAGTTTTAACCTTCAGCATGTATAGAGCCAGTTTTTCCAGCACCATTTATTAAAGACAGCTAGTTGATTATGGACTAAAACTTCCACGAACTGTGAGCTAAATAAACCTTTCCTTCTTTAATTTTCAGTGTTGGGTATTTTGTCCCAGCAACAAGAGAAGAGTAACTAAGACAACATCTAATTCTTTTTATCTCCCCTTTCTCTTCTCTCCCTCTCCTTGGATTGTCTTATGATTAGTAGGGGCTCTTTTTTTTTTTTTCTTCGCAGCACTGGGATTGAACTCATGACTTTGCACCTGCCAGGCAGGCACTTAGGATGCTGAGCTAGATCTCTGGCCCTTGTGTTTTTGAGACAGGGTCTCACTATGCCATTCAGACTAGCCTTGAGCTCACTTGGTAGCCCAGGCTGGTCTTGAACTCACAAAGAGCCTCCTGTCTCAGCCTCCTGAGTGCTGGGATTACAGGTGTGAGCCACCATGCCCGGCTGGGGCTCTTTATATATTGTATACTTTTTTTTTGGTGTTGTAATTGAACCCAGAGCCTTGTGCATGCTAGGCAAGTGTTCCACCATGAGCTGTGTCTTCTATTATGTCTATTTTACTTTTATTTTTATTTTTATTTTTTGGCACCAGGGATCAAATTCATGACCTTGTGCTTGCCAGGCAGGCACTTACGCCACTGGGCTAAATCCCCAGTCCTTGTCTTTTTGACACAGGGTCTCACTATGCCATTCAGGCTGGCCTTGAGCTCACTTTGTAGCCCAGGCTGGTCTTGAACTCACAAAGATCCTCCTGTCTCAGCCTCCCGAGTGCTGGGATTACAGGTGTGCATCACCAGGCCTGACTTGTTTATTTTATTTATAAATATCTTTTTTATTTCGGGAACTTGTCTTTCCAGCCTGTTTTCTCCCCAGTATTCTCCCTTTCTAATTATTCTCATCAGCACAAAGTCATCTCAAAAAAAACTATGCTCAGTGATAGAACACTAGTGTATAAGGTCCTGGATTCAATCGCCAGCACTGGAAGAAGGGAGTGGGGCTTGATTGTAGAATTAAGGCAAAATTCAAAATGGAGCCTGGAGTGGTGGCGCATACCTGTACTCCCAGCACTTGGAAGGCTGAGGAAGGAGGATGGCTATAAATGGCTATGAGTTCGAGGCCAGCCTGGCTACACAGTTAACTTCAGGGCCAGCCTGAACTGCATAGCAAGACTTTGTCTCAAAGTAACAACAACAAAAAAATCAGAATGGACAAACAAAATGTGGTATTTCCATACAATGAAATATTACTCAGCTAGACATAACCAAAAAATGGTGCTCTACACTGTGTTTCTCTTTCCTTCCTTTCTCCCTTCCTGCTTCCCTTTTTCTTCTCTTCCTTCCTTCCTTCACTATTATAGTGCTAAGGCTCAAACCCAGGCAAAGGCAAGTGCCACACTGCTGAGCTACACCAATGACCCCTTTTATTTTATTTTAAGACAGTCTCACTAAACTCCACAGGCTGGCCTCTAACTTGCAATCCTCCCAACTAGCTGGGATTACAGGCATGCACCACCATGCCTGGCTGTATTTCTACCTCAGTGTCTATTTTTTCTCTTTAAAATCCTTCTTTCTGGGCTGATTTTCCTTTTTTTTTTTTTTTTGGTACCAGGGATCAAACTCACGACCTTGTACTTACCATGTAAGCACTTGAGTCACTGAGCTAAACCCCTAGCCAGTTTGATGATTTTTTTTCAATCATCGAACAGAATCCAATTTAGAACATTTTATGACTTCCCTCGTATCCATCTGCAGCCTCAAGACCTTGGTCCCCCACTTCCTAACAGCCAACCTGAGAAAAACAGCACTTCTTATTATCACCCTCAGTGCAGATTTTTTTCCTAGTCTAACTATTCATTGAAGGTACAGTCTAGATATAAACTTCATAAACAAGATTTCGACCAATTGCTTCTCAGAAAAGCCCAAGAACTTATCTTCTATCCCCAGTACCTGCTTAAACTTAAGTCCTTGGGTTTGTTCTGTTCTTTTCTCTTCTTTCCTTCCCTCCCTTCCTCCCATCTAGCCATCTGCCTATCCATCTATCAAGCTAGGGTCTTGCTATGTTGCCCACATTAGTCTTGAACTCTTGGGCTCAAATGATCCTCCTGCTTCAGCCTCCTGAGTAGCAGGGATCACCAGTGCCTGCCACCACACCTAGCCATCTTGGATTCTCAAGATGGTAATTCCCACCAAATTTACAGACAGCCACATAGTCAACCTACTACTCTGATTTTTGATCCCTATTTGGTCTCTAAAACTTGAGGATTTCACTTTCTAAAAGTTTAACTATGAAATTCAAACAATTTTTTTTCCAGATTACTCCAGACACCACACTCTCCTGGTTTATATGCCATTGTACTACTGCTCTTCCTCATTGTCTTTGTTTGTTCATCTGGTAGGTTTTTGCAGCAGTGTGGAGCAAACCCAGGGCCTCACAAATGCTAGCAAGAACTCTACCACTGAGCCCCACCACTAACCCTCACCCTTAAACTTGCTCTTCCTCACAGCCAACAAATTTATTTCTACCTCAGGGCCTTTGCACTTCTTGCTCCTTCTATTTACTAGACTCTTCCCCCACCCCCCCAGATTCTTACATGGCTCACTTGATCTCTTCACTGAGGTCTTCAAAGAGGTTTTCCTTAACCAGCATTCTTTAAACAGCTCCAAATTTCTCACCCTATTTTATATCTTTAGGTTTACTTGTCTATCTGTTGGCTTCCATGTATCCCACTCACGTACCTTATCCAAGCTTCTATTCAACACTAAAAATGTATAATCTGGACACTTAAGTGTCAGAGGATGATTCTTCTTTTTTGGGGTGGAGGGAGGGGTAACCAGGAATCAAACTCAGGATCTTGCACTTGCCAGGCAGGCACTTATGCCACTGAGCTATAACCCCAGCCCAAAGATGACTCTTTCATTACCACATCTTCTATCCACAGTTGTACTTTATTTATTACCAGAAAACAACCTTCTATCAGAGATGACTTCCCTCCTTTAGTGAATTCTCATGCAAATAGGAGTTTAAAAAGTCATGTACCAATGAACTTTTCATCATTTACATGGTTTTCTTTTGAGGGTTTTTCATTTCATGACAGGTCATGCACGAACTTAACCAATCAGTCTACTAAGTGCCTACTATAAAGAAAAAGGAGCAGCAGGAGAAGATATAACTAATCCTGAGACTGTCCTCTCCTCGTTTTACCCTTAAGCCTCAGACTGCAACCATTATTGAAGATGTCTAAAACAAAACAAAACATGCTGAGTGCAGTGGCATATGCCTGTAATCCCAGCAACCTGGGAGACTAAGGCAGAAGACTTGCAAGTGCAAGGTCAGCCTAAACAATTTAGCAAAATCTTGTCTCAAAATAAAATAAGAAATGAAGCCGGGTGCAGTGGTGCATAGCTGTAATCCCAGCACTTGGGAAGTTGAGGCAGGAGGGTAACTGCAAGTTTGAGGCCAGACTGGGCTACATAATGAGTCTGTAACAGCCTGAACTACATAATGAGACTCTGTCTCAAAAAAAAAGAGGCTAGGAGCCGGTCATGGCAGTTCACATCTATAATACCAGCAATTACAAATATTACATATCCTCTGGGAGGATGAGGCAGGAGGATCTCAAGCTCAAAAGCACAAACCCAGTTTGGACAAATTAGAAACTTGGCGAAACCCTGTCTCAAAAGTAAGAAAAAACACTGGGGTATGTAGATTAGTACAATGGCCTGGGTTTCAATCCCCAGTACCACAAAATCAATCAATCAATCAAACAAACAAACCAATTAATTGAAAGGGGCTAGAGGGGCTGGAGATATAGCTCAATGGCACAAACACCTGCCTGGCAAGCATGAGATCATGAGTTCGATCCCCAGTACCAAAAAAAAAAAAAAAAAAAAAAAAAAAAAAAAAAAAAAAAAAAAAAAAAAAAAAAAAAAAAAAAAAAAAAAAAAAAAAAAAAAAAAAAAAAAAAAAAAAAAAAAAAAAAAAAAAAAAAAAAAAAAAAAAAAGAAAGAAAGAAAGAAAGAAAGAAAGAAAGAAAGAAAGAAAGAAAGAAAAAAAGAAAGAAAAAAAGAAAGGGGCTAGGAATTTAGCTTAGTGGTAGAGTACTTGCCTACCAGGCAGGAGACCTGGGGTTTCATCCCCACTACTGCAAAAGAGGGGAAAAAGAACACAACAGAACTCAGGTTCAATGAAAAAGAATAATATATAAAAGAGCTCAAGTACTGAAATGGGTCAGTAATCCACAGGGCACCTATAATCAACAGCACCTGTAACCTGGAAAAAAGATGACAAAATAGAAGAAGGCAAAAGGAACAGAGAAAGGGATCTACAAGGGACTCACTAATTTTAGGTTAACCCAAGTACATACCTCTGCATGGGAACGGTGGAAGAGCTGGGTCCATTCTGTATATCACCTTGGCCAAACTGGCCATATGCGGCCTGGCCACAAGGCGCCTGTGCTGTCGAGGCCGGAGGTGCCCCTGAGGAGGGTGGAGCTCTTGACACACCTGAGGGTAAAGGACAGAAAGTAAATGATTAGGACATAACTTTCTCCTCCTCCCTGAGCCAGGAATGCAAAGCAAGAATCAATATCTCAGACCTTTGCTGACCCAGTACCACAGCTGCACAGTGAACAGGACACTATCAACACACAACTCGAACTACAGTGGTACTCTGAACATGGCTGCCTTACACCCAGCCTATGCTCTCCTAGACAAGTACACTATGGGAAGCTGTAGCCAGAGCCACAAGAATATAGGGCTTTCAGCCAAGCACAGTGGTGCATGCTTGCAATCCCAGCACTCAGGAGGCTGAGGCAGGAGGATTGCCATGAGTTCAAGACAGGCTTGAGGTACATAATGAGTTCATGAGGTCCATGATGAGACCCTGTGTCAAAAAACAAAAAAGCAGGGCCTTCCTACGGTCACCATACTCTCACTCAACCCAGGCCAACCTAATGGCCGTACCCTAGAGAAAAGATCAACTGTTTCAAGGAAAAGATCACAATCCAGAACTCAGAAACTTGGAGCATATATGACACAAGTGGTATAGAAAACAACAAAATAGCCAGGCGTGGTGGCTCACGCCTGTAATCCCAGCACTCGGGAGGCTGAGACAGGCGGATCGTTGTGAGTTCGAGACCAGCCTGGGCTACAAAGTGAGCTCAAGGTCAGCCTGAATGGCATAGTGAGACCCTGTCTCAAAAACACAAGGGCTGGGGATCTAGCTCAGTAGCCTAAGCACCTGCCTGGCAAGCACAAGGTCATGAGTTCAATCCCCGGTGCCACCAAAAAAAAAAAAAAAAAAAAAAGAAAACAACAAACTAATAATGAACTAGGCTATAGAAAGAGGTACCTTTTGCAAATTTTTTTTGGTTTTTTTTGGGGGGGTACTGGAAATCAAACTCACAACCTTGTGCTTGCCAGGCAGGTGCTGTGCTGCTGAGAAGCACCTTTTTAAAAATTATTTTTAATTTTTACGGTCTGGGGATCAAACTCAGAGTCTCACACATGTTGGCAAGTCCTATACCACTAAGCTACATTCTACTTACTCTAATCATATCCTTTTTATCCACTTCTAAGTCTAGAAGCTTCCAACAGCATGTGGTTTAGGAGCGTTCTCCCAGGCCCAAGCATTCAGCCGGGACAGGTGGCCTGCCCTCCCATTAATGCTGCCAGCTGTGTCCTATGAAAGCTGCACTCCATCCTTTCTGTGCATCGGAGCTGCCACCAAGCCCACTTCTACTCACCTTAGCCACCCTTCCCACATGAAATGCGGGAAGAAAGTTAACAGTTACTTGGCAAGTCACTTGTGAAACACTGCTGACATCTGCTCAAACAATTTTTCTTTTGCTCTGTCCTTGTTAGAGATTAAGATATTACAAAACCTGCCTAGGAGAACACGATTTATCTGAATTTGCTCACTAACCATGAAAGAACTAGATAGGTTTTCCTCTCAGTGAAAAGCTCTTTATTTTTTTTTTTTTACTCCCTCCATAATTCGGTCTGGCCTCGAACTCATGGTGATCCTCCTGCCTCAGCCTCCTGAGTGGTGGCATTACAGGTGTGCACTACCATGCCCAGCTAAAGCTCTCTTTTGAGAGAATGACAAACTTCACTTTGATAAATCGACTAGACAGAGCAGATATGGACTCTGTCCAGCCAAAGTCCCAACCAAGGATAAAGCTTCTAAAGAACTAAGATCTAATTTTACCAGCTCACAGATTTTTTTTTCACAGCTATACTTAAAATGACAATACTTCATTCATTTTCCAAATCTTACCTATGCCTTCTTTTTACCTAAGATAGATCAGTAATCCACAGGGCTGGACATCAGCAGCATAAAATTTACAATTTTTTTTTCCAAATCCATTTTATTTCAAGAATAAACAGAAAAAAGATATAGATGAAAAAAGAAGAAAAAAAAAAAACCAAAATTTCAAAACACGCCAATCGGGGGCAACAATGGTACATACATTGCTCATTGTCATATCATTCACCCAGAGCACAAGACATCTGCATTCAATAGTCCGAACAAAACCAGCACAAATCTTTCTCTTTAGTGAACTCTGAGAAATCAGTAGTATAACTATCTTAACTATTTCTTGTATATACATATACATGCACATATACATGTTTTTTCTTTCAGCTGCTCACACTAATGAAACAATACAATGCTTACATGTGTGTATCTTATTTATTTCATTAATGAGTATGTTCTCAAGTTGTAATGGAATTAACTCTTAAAAAAGTATAATGAGGGCCTGGGGTCTAGCTCAGCGGACTAAGCGCCTGCCTGGCAAGTGCAAGGTTGTGAGTTCAATCCCCAGTGCCACAAAAAAAAAGTATAATGAGAAGCCATGCACGGTGGTACACACCTGTAATTCCAGTATTCTGGGAGGCTAAGGCAGGAGGATCACAATTTCAAGCCCAGCCTGAGTAACTTAGCAAGACTCTGTGTCATAATAATAAATAAATAAAAACAATCTGAGGATGTAGTTTAGTGCCAAGGCCCTGAGTTAAAAAATAAAAACAACAAATTACAAGCTGGGCATGGTGGCATGTGCCTGTAATCCCAGGACTCAGAAGGCTGAGGCAGGAGGATTGCTGCAAATTCAAGGCTAGCTTACAGTACAAAGTACGTTCCAGGCCAGCCTGAACTGCATAGTGAAACCCTGTCTCAAAAAGACAAAAAAAAAAAGAAAAGAAAAGAAAAGAAAAGAATTACAGTTTGGCATACTGTATGGCTAACCAAAGCAGTACAGTTAAATACTTGCTGAAATGCCCTGTGGGTAATCTGTAGAGTAACTGCTGTTCTTCTTGAAAAATTAACATAAAATCCAAATACTTGTGGGTGGAGGTAATAGCTCAGCAGATCACATGGTTGGTATAGAGAGGGTCCTAGGTTAGATCTCTAGCAGACCTCCCCCCCCCCCCAAAAAAAACCCAAACACTGAACCTAACACAGAACCAGATTTGGGCTTATTTCCCTGACATTATAGAGCATGGAAGAAGCAGAGGAAACTGAAGCAAAGGAAAAGAAAGGACACTATTAGAAGATATAAGAAGTACCAAAAATCAGGCAGAGGGCCAGGGATTTAGCTCAGTGGTTCAAGCACTTGCCTGGTAAAAGCAAGGTCATGAGTTTGATCCCCAGTACCAAAAAAGAAAATAATAAAATAAAATAAAATCAGGCACAAAAATATTACACTTTTCATGTCAGAATCATTTATAGACAGAATTGTCCCCGACACATCGGTCCAATAAGAGGTACAGGTAAAGATATAGGTATAAACAGAGAGAAGAGAGACAGACAGAGATGAAGATAGAGAAAGAGAAACACTGATTTGGGTGAGATTTTAGGTCAACAGACTCTGGAGGAGTTGTGATCACAACCTTTCCATTTAGCTCTCAACAATGCAGCCAGGCGAGGCTCTACAGAGTGACACCCACAGGAAATGAGCTGCCACTGAACCTGGAAAATGTACTCCCACTAGATGTCTTAAGGGAGAAACACAGTCACCCATCTAAAAACAAGGACAGACAGGTCACAGGGCTCTCGGTTTCAGAAGAGATCAGACATGTTCAGGGTGGTATGGCCACAGACAGGCCTCTCAGTTTCAGAGGGCCAGATTTGTATTTTTCAATCCCAGCCACTAAATTCCCTAAGCTGCTTTGCTAGAGCAATCCAACCTGACCACTACTGATTCCCTGCCTTTGCACAAAAGAAACTTGGAAACATACCAAGAGGGGGTGTTTGCTGATAGCCTGGCACTGGACCATTGTAGGCGCCATAGGAAGCTGGAGGTGCTGCTGGCTGCCCACTGTAACTAGACTGATGATACCCTGGGTAGATGGGCTGAGGCTGCCCAAATGGCGGCACAGGTGGAGCTGACTGGTTGACATTCATTATGAGAGCATCCCCGACTTGGTCTCACCTATCAGATGAAAGAAAAAGAGAAATTAGTCCAAACACTTTTTTTTTTTTGAGACAGGGTCTTGCTATGGGGATCAGGCTGTCCTTAAATTCATTAGGTAGCTGGCCTTAAACACACCGCAATCCTCCTGCCTCAGCCTCTTGAGTGCTGTGACTACAGGCATGCGCTATCATGCCTGGTGAGTCAAAACAAATTTTCTGAAGAGAGAACAACTACTCAAGAAGTAGAGATAAAAAGGGATTGACCTCATCAGGCAGTGATCAGCTGAATCGTTCCCACACTGCCACTGGATCTCTAATTTTCTCCCCCAACCAGTATTCAGTTATGCTTCTTCAAAGAAAGGATTTTGTTACTGTGAATTCCATGCTTTGCCACTGCCAAGTGGGTGTAAATTTCAACTTCAGACAGACCCACTAGAATGAAGCAGCAGCCTCCATTTCCCAGCAGTATGATTTCCAGTGTCTAGTCACAAGGCTGCTGAATTATCATAAAGTTACAGACAAATGAAAGAATGTCTCCACTTTCCATTGATTCTCTCCAGCATCCACTCATTCAATAAACAATGAATATTCTCTAGTGTGCTCTTTTTCTTTTTTCTTTTTTTCCCAAAACAGGGTCTTTCTGTGTAGCTCAGGCTGGTCTTGAACTCACTATGGAGCCCAGGCTGGTCTTGAACTCACAGCGATCCTCCTGCCTTAGCTGCTTGAGCGCTGGGATTACAGGCGTATGTCACCACTCCTGGCTGTGCTAGTTGTTTTTAATCACAGGGCAAAAGTCGAGGTCAAATCAGCTAAATCCCTCCCCTTCAAAGACAAATTTTTAGACTCAGTGGCACAGCACCCGCCTGGCAAGCACGAGGTCATGAGTTCAATTCCCAGTACAAAAAAAAAAAATCTTTTTAGAGTAACAGATTTAAAGAAATGACATTCTTTGGCCGAACTGTAATAATCCAAATGCCCCTCCAATCTCAGCCTTTCTACTAAAAGAATGTATGACAGCCAAGTGTAGTGGTAGTACATGCCTGTAATCTCAACTATTTGAGAAGCTTTGGCAGAAGATCATGAGTCCAAGCAAGACCCCATCTCAAAAACACAAAATAATAAAAGAGTATATGAACTGAAATATTAATTACCAAATGTAAGTTTAGCGAGGTAACTGATTAAAACTGAGTTCAGCCAAGCACAAAAAACATCTTCACATAAGCTAGCGAGGCAGTTAGAAAATAAGTGGCAAGGTAGGAGTTCATGGATAAGATCATTCATCTTTTCCCTCAAATAGAGCACTGCATGTCTTTTAAAATCCTAGTGCACTTTTCCAATGTTTCTGCTCTCTTTAAATGTTCGTTATGAATGTAGGCCACCATCAAATCACTATGATCTTGTCCAGCATATAAGATAGAGAGCTTCAGGAGGTTCGGTTCTTGCTTCTTCCAAGAAAAGGACTTAGTACATCTATTGTACAAAGCTTTATCATCCTAATTATCCTAGGCAGAAGGGGCCAAGAGGCAGGATACCCTGAGGCAGGAGGATCGCCATGAGTTCGAGGCCAGCCTGGGCTACATAAGCTAGTTCAAGGCTAGTCTGGACTATATAGTGAGATCCTATCTCAGAAAAAGAAAGAAATAAAGAAAGAGGCCGAAGAACTCACAAATGCTACCACAAAACAATGAGGATCTCCTCTTGGCCAGGAAAGGCCATCTTAACTACAGAAAAGCTGAGTTGCTCCTGGACTAGAACTCTAAACTCAAATCCACGTAAGAGTAGCTCTTCCATATCTTAAACCTTACACAGATCACTGATACTAAACTTAACAGATATCTCCCTTCCCTTCTTTCTAAAGTCAGAGAAGGAAAGGAGTTTCTTCGCCAGAAAATTATCCCCTCGAACACACTCTAGAGCTTGGAATCAAACTTTGGTCTTGATTCCATTCTAGGTGGACAGTTGAGAGTGACAGTCCAAGGGGGCGGGGCAAGCTTCCTAGAACTCTGAAAGTAGTCGAGCTTTGGAGACTGGGAGTGCCCAGCATCAAGATCGAAAAGACAGCTTCTCAGGCCACGGTCAGAGAGAAACCTGGTCCATTAAGCATTTAAAGACCGGGTGTGTTGCGCCCTTCCAGAGACTCGAAGCAGGAAGCAGGAGCCGGAACCTGGGCCGGGAGGAGAAGGAAGAAACTAGGACTGATCCTAGGTCGTGGATGCGTGATGCGAAGGTCTCTTTCTCGGGCCCCGCCCCCAGGTTCCTCTCTTCCTCCAAAAAGCTGACCCCGATCTGGCTAATAATACCCCAGGCCTCTTCTTTACATTGCTACCCACCACCCAACCTCCGACGCCACTCCTCACCTGGCTCCAGATCCAGGTTCGCCTTCGTTCCTACGTCTTAGGCTCCCAGGCTCCACTTCCGGTTCCGATCTGGAGCCGTGGCGTCGCCCCCGGAAGTTCCGCCTCCACGCTCCAGACGCGGCCACTCCTTCTGCCACGTCGGCATTAGGCACACACTCGAGAACCCGGATGCCGCGCGTGCGCCGCTGATGTCTTTTTTTTCTCATGGCCGCTTCTTGGGAAACTCTCCTGGATTTTATGCATTTTCATTTTGATTTTGTTCTTTGGAATGTGTTGGTCACTTTATGACCGCACGAACTAAGATGCGATTGAGAAGACTGGGTCAAACTACTTTAGTAACTCTTCCTTAATCTGGCCGTGACGTATTTGTGACCTATGGTCTAGAGCCACTTCCTACTGACCCTTGACCCCAGTGATTTCCGTCTATGTTGCTTTCGCCTCTGAACTTTGTGCAAAGTGTAGTGGTGGCAATAAAAGGTACTGATCTTACTGCCGAACGATGTGCAGAAGTTGCGTTCTGGCTCTGCGGTTCCTCAACTTGGGCAACTTCTTTGCTTCAATTTCATCTGTAGAATAAAAGTCATATCCAGCTAAGAGCTTGTCATCACAGTAAGCCATAGATAAAAGTTGTTAGCCATTTTTGTACAGTGTCTTCATGTTTTTGTTGTTGTTTTGTTTTGTTTTCTCTTTGAGATTCAGTCTCACCATGTTGCCCTGTGTGGCCTTGAACTCATGAAACCTCCAGTCTCAGCTTCCCAAGTGTTGGCATTATGAGCTTAGAGCTCTACCAGGGGCAAAAATTCTCTTCTGTTGGAAAAGCTACAATTTCCATGCTTAATGAATGATTGTAGTTAACATTTGTAGTGTTTTATATACATACATCCTTTCAATACTGTTTATCCATTTAATAATTCTGTTGTGGACCAACCCACATTTTAAGGTCTGCAAATACAGTAGTGAACAAAAAATGTTCTTCCTCTCAAATTTCGACAAGTAGACGGTTATTTTGAGGTACAAAGTGGTTCATTCACTCAAAAAAAAAATGCACTTTAGTTTGGGCATTATATGTTTTCTAACTGGGCAGATTGCACCTGCTCTCAGTTTATAGTACATGTCCATGAATCCTGTGACCATTAGTATCAGTCCGGAACTTGTTAGACGTGCAAGTTTCTAGGGTCACAGATGTAGGTCAGTGGTAAAGCACTTGCCTAGAATGCATGTTGCTCTGAGTTCTAGCCCCAGAACTTCAAAAGAAGCAGAAATGCGAATTTCTGACCCAGGCTGGACATACTGAGTCAAATTTTGGCGATGGGGCCCAGTGAGCTATGATTTATTGTGAAGTGTTTGTTTTGTTTTATATGTGACCTGAGGGATCTTATCCAGAGCCTCTCACATGTTAGGCAAGTGCTTTATCACTGAGCTACACTCCCAGTCTGCAAGCCATGATTTAGTGGTCCCTCCAGATGGTTCCCTTGCCTGCTGAGTATTGAGAACCACTGGTCTACTTTAATAATTTGCCAAATGTAGCCCGGTGTGGTGGTGCATGCCTGTGATCCTGGCACTTAGGAGGCTGAGGCAGGAGGATCGTTGCAAGTTCAAGACCAGCCTGGGCTACAAAGTGAGCTCAAGGCCCGCCTGAACTGCATAGCAAGACCCTCTCTCAAAAAAAGACAAAAAATAATAATAATTTGCCAAACTCTTTCTTTCTTTCTTTCTTTCTTTCTTTTTTTTGAGGCAGCATCTCACTATGTAGTTCATGCTGGCCCCAAACTTGCAATGATCCTCCTGTTTCAGTCTTCCAAGTGCTGGGATTACAGGTGTGCACCACCATACCTGGATAAATTTAACTAAGATTTTTTTGAATACTTACCTTAATCTGGGTCCTCTGCTAAGCATTTTCACATGTTTTATCCCATTTCTCTCTCATGTCATCATAGGAAAATAGTATCCTCTGTCTTGCTTAAAGTTGCACGCCTAGTAAGTGATAAAACCTGGATTCACTTTCTATCTTCGTTTCTTTTTTTCTTTTTTGGGGGGTACCAAGGATCAAACTCACAGTCTCGCACTTGCCAGGCAGGCGCTTGTGCCACTGAGCTAAATCCCCAGCCCCCTTATTAAATCACTGCCCCCCGCCTTTTGAGACAGGGTCTCATTATGTAGTTCAGGCTGGTCGAACTCACAGTGATCCTCCTGCCTCAGTCTCTCAAATGCTGGAGTTACAGGCATGTGCCACCATGCCCTGCTTGGATTCACTTTCTTAAGGGTAGAGGTTGATGTGCTGCATTTTATTTCCCATATCTCTACTAAATCGTTCTCAACTTTGGTTGCACATTAAAATCATCTGATACCTTAAAAATGCAAATAGTAGGTACTACACCAGTGGTGGCAAACCTACAGCACACAGTTATTTGTTTTTCTTTTAAGACAAAAGATGTTAATGTATGAGTTGTTTTTTCTAAACTAAAACTTCAGTATTCGGGTTTAATTGCAGTGTTGGTACTTTGCAACATTGCTGTTTGGGGTTGCAGTTAGAGCACTTGTCTCTAAAAGGTTCACCATCACTAAACTCGGCCTATAAAACCAGGATCCCCAGGACAGAGACCTTTGGTTGTGTGTCCTTTTTAAGGAATCAGTAGCTCTCTGTTTTTCAGTGAGTCTGACAGACCCCCCAGAGTTCATTAAAAGCCATTGTTAAACCAGGTGAACTCCCTCATCCCTGTAAGCCCAGTACTTAGGATGCTGAGGCAGGAGTATTGAGTTCAACACCACCCTGGGCTACACAGTGAGACCTTTTCTCAAAAAATAAATAAATAAAAATTAAATACGGAAAATAAAAGCTGGATGTAGTGGTATGCACTTCTAATCCTATCACGCTGAGAGGCTGAGGCAGAAAGATCACAAGTTTCAGTGTAATCTGGGTAACTTAGCAAGACCCTTTCTCAACAAAAAGGCTGGACACTGAGAAACAGCACTGTAAAAAAACAAATGTAACCGGGCATGGTGGCACACGCCTGTAGTCTCAGCACTCAGGAGGCTGAGGCAGGAGGATCACTTTGAGTTTGAGACCAGTCTGGGCTACAAGGTGAGCTCAAAGCCAGCCTGCACTGCATAGTGAGATCCTGTGTAAAAAATAAAAAATAAATATTAAATATGAAACAAGCCAATAGTATGTACAATACAGTGGCTGACATTTAGTGTTTTGTTAGGGGCTTTGTTTGTTTTCTTGAGCTGAGGGTTTCAAATTCCTGGATTCAAGGGAGCCTGCTGCCTCAGCCATCCTGTTAGGTGGGACTATAGGCATGGACCACTGCCCTCAATTTGATATATATTTAAATAGTAAATGAATGGATATGTAATCTTTTTACAGAGAGGCCAAGTGGCTACATTAGATGACACAGCTAATAAATGGTGGAACAAGAACTCAAATACAGTTCTTATGGACCACAACTCCCCATGTTTTCTGACCACTTCATATACCAGGGCACACAGCATTTAGTTCACTGAGGAGCAGCTCTCTTCCATGAGACTAGTTCTTGATAATCGCAGTTATAACACCACAAAGTTAGATTTTGTAAGTAAGACCTCAGTGTAGGGCATATCCATGCAATGGAAACCTAGAAACAAGAAGAGCTTTTACTGAAACTGGGTATGGTGGCACATGCCTATAATCCTAGCACTCAGGAGGCTGAGGTAGGAGGATCATAGCAAGTTTGAGACCAGCCTGGGCTACAAAGTGAGCTGAGGGTCAGTTTGAACAGCATAGAAAGACCCTGTCTCAAAAAAAAAAAAGACCTTTTATTATTAACATGAGTTGGTGTGTTTACACACACCTAACCCTGTTCCCCTTCCCATGACCACCTGCAGATGATAATGGTAATTTAGTTCGGCAAATGTGTATTGACTGCCCATTAGATCAGTCATTGTCCTGTGGGCTATTGATGTAACGTGGCCCTTCCATTTAACATTCTTACAGTCTAGGAAGGAAGGCAGGCATATAAACAAACTGTACTGTTAGCTGAGAAATAAAAAGTATGAACATAACATACATGTTGCCAGAGTAAGGAAAGAATGCCTTTAAAGGTGAAGAGTTGAGAGATGGTCACAAAAGGCTTTAAAATAAAGGTAACAGTACAACTGAGGCAAACCCTGTAAATTTGCTTACTTTTATTCACTTTTTTTTGTTGAGACAGGGTCTTGCTATGTAGTTCAGGCTGGCCAGGCTGGCTTCATACTTGTGATTCCTCCCACCTCAACCTCCCAAGGGCTGGGATTACAGTTGAGTTCCATCACACCAAGCTCAAGGATTTTAGTCTTTTTTTTTTTCTTCAGTCTTTTTGAGATAGGGTTTAGCTATGTGGTTTAGGCTGGCCTTGAACTCATTTTGTAGCCCAGGCTGGCCTCAAATTTACAGCAATCCTTCTGCCTCAGCCTCCTGTTGGGATTACAGGAATGTGCCACCACACCTGGCTGAGGATTTTAGTCTTTTAGTTACTTGTTTTTAGTTGACTTTAAAAGTCACTGCTCTTTTTCTTTTGTACTGGAGATTGAACCCAAAGGCATTGTACCAGTGAGCTATATCCCTGTAGATTCTTGCTATGTGTACCAGGATAGCCGGGAACGCTCAGTGATCTTCCCACCTCAGCCTCACAAGCACTGGGATTATAGGAATGCACTACTACAACCATTTCTCCATTTTTTAATTTTTTTCTCAAAGGCTGGGGATTTAGCCCAATGGCCTAAGTGCCTATTTGGCAAGTGTGAAGTCATGAGTTTGATCCCCGGTGTCACAAAAAAAAAAAAATTTCTCAACTATTTTTTAATTAGTACATTTTTTTTTCTATTTGGTACTAGGGATCAAACTCATGACCTCACACTTGCCAAGCAGTTGCTTGCACCACTGAGCTATATCCCCAACTCTATTGGTACATTTTAGAGAGAGAGAGAGAGAGAGAGAGAGAGAGAGATAAATGACATTCATCATAGGGAATTTGAACCTGGACATGATGTCACTGCTTCTTTTTTTTCCCATTCCCCACCCTCTTTCAACTTCCTTACCCCTTTTTATTTACAAAAGCTTTGTTTCTATTTTTTCCTATTCTCTTTTATTTTTTGTCCCTTGCTTCCTTTCCTACTCCCCCTTCCTTTGTTCCTCTTCTCATTTGAACATTTTCTTCCCATTTTCCAATATTTATTACATGTTTTGGTCCTTGTTTATACTTTTGGTTTCTCACACCAGAGAAATAATGTGGTCTTTAAACATGGGTGTCCAATTTGTTTCACTTAGGAGTATGGTCTCAAGGTGTGTCCATTTAGCTAGAAATGTGTCAGCTTCAGCTTGTCTTTCTTTATATCAGAGTAATACATATATATGTGTGTATATATATATATATATATATATATATATGTAGAAAAAGCACATCTTTATCCACTCATTGGTTGGTGGGTATTTGGGTTGTTACCAACATTTACAGATTGTGTGGGGATAAACATGGGTGTGCATATATCACTGTGGTATGATCCTCTTCATTTTTTTAGGAATATCCCAAAAGGGGAATATATGGATCAAATAGAATCACTAGTTTTAGGTTTTTTTGTTTTTGTTTTTGAGACAGGATTTTACTATGCAGTTCAGGCTGGACTTCAACAAACTTTGTAGCCTAGGATGGCCTCAAACTTGCAGTGATCCTCCAGCCTCAGCCTTCCGAGTGCTGGGGTTATAGGCATACACTACTACACCTGGCTAGTTTTATTTTTTTCTTAAGAATTTCCACACTGATTTCCGCAGTGGTTGCACCAGTCTACACTTCTGCCAACAGTGAAGAAAGGTTTCTTTTACCCCACAGCCCCACCACTATTTGTTGATTTCTTGATAATAGCCATTGGTTGATTTCTTGATAATAGCCATTCTTTCCAGAGTGAGATGGAATCTCAAGGTTGTTTCAGTTTGCATCTCTGAAATGACCAAGTGATGCTGAACATTTTTTCATGTATTTGTTTTTACTTCTTCATTTGAGAAGTGTCTGTTCATTTCAGATGCTCATTTTTTGGATTGAGTCTTTAAATTTAGGGGGGCATATATTTTCAAGTCCTTTGTATAGTCTTACAGGTATTCTATATAGCTGTATACTAATATATATATATATATATATTCTCCTTTGAGAAACAGTTAAAAACCTTTTTTCCCACACTGTGGGTTCTCCTCACTCTGCTGATTTCTTTTGCTGTGAAAAAGCTTTTTAATAAGAAGAGATCCTAGTTATTCATTCTTTGTGATATTTCCTGTGTGATCAGGGTTCATAAAAATCTTTGCCAACACCAGTGTCTTCAAGAGGTCTATATAAGGGACCAGGGATTTAGCTCAGTGGCATAAGCACCTGCCTGGCAAGTGTGAGGTCATGAGTTCAAGCCCCAGTACCAAAAAAAAAAAATTCTCCAAAGAGGTCTATATAATTTAGTAGAAAGCTGTTTAGTGCTTCTGTTTTAATATTTAGATCTTTGATCTGTTTCGATTTTAGTTTAGTGCATCGTGAAAGATATGGGTCTAGTTTTAAGTTTTGGCATGTGGAAAGCCAGTTTTTCTAGTACCATTTATTAAAGAGGTTATCTTTCTTCCAGTGAAGGTGTTTGGCTCCTTTATTAAAGATAAGGTGGCTGAGTATGTTTGGAGTTGTTTCTGAATCTTCTAATCTGTTCGATTGATCCTCGAGTCTGTTTTTTGTTTTTGTTTTTGTTTTTTTTCCCAGTACCAGGCTGTTTTTATCACAGCAGCTTTGTAGCATGATTTCAAGTCAGGGATTTTGATGCCCCCTGCCTTGCCTTTGTTGCCCAGAATTGCTTTTGCTATTGTACATCTCTTCTGGTTCCAAGTGAATTTTAGGCTTGTTTTCTCTAATTCTGTGAGATATGGTATTGGAATTTTAATGAAGATTGCATTAAATTTGTGTAACAATTTTGGAAGTATAGCCATTTTCATTATATTGGTTCTTCCTACCCAAGAACAAAGGATATCTTTCCACTTTCTGATATCCTCTTTGATCTCCTTTTTGCAAATACTGTAGTTTCAATAGAAAGGTCTTTTACTTCCTTAGTTAGATTGATTCCTAAGTATTTCATTCTTTGGATGCTATTGTGAAAGGTGTTATCTCCCTAACTTCTCTCTCAGTGAACTTCTTTGTCTCTTTTTTTTTTTTTTTGTGGCACCAGGAATCGAACTGACAACCCCGCGCTTGCCAGGAAGGCGCTTACACCACTGAGCTAAATCTCTGGCCCTTGTTTTTTTGAGACAAGGTCTCACTATGCTGTTCAGGCTGGCCTTGAGCTCACTTTGTAGGCCAGGCTGGTCTCGAACTTGCAATGATCCTCCTGTCTTAGGCTCCTGAGTGCTGGGATTACAGGCGTGTGCCACCAGGCCCAGCTGAACTTCTTATTTGCATACAGGAATGCTATTGACTTTTGAGTGTTGATTTTGTATCCAGCTACAGTACTGAATATAGTTATTAAATCTAGAAGTCTTTTGTGGGAGTTTTTGAGGTCTTCTAGGTAAAGTATCATGTCATCTGCAAATAATGATAATTTAACTTCTTCCTTTCCTATTCTTATTCCTTTTATTTCTTTCTCTTGTCTAATTGCTCTGGCTAATGTTTTCAGAACTATATGTAATAAGAGTGGTGACAGTGGATAGCCTTCTCTTTTTCCTGATTTTAGAGTGAAAGTTTTCAGTTTTTGTCCATGTAGTATGGTGTTGGATATTGCTTTGTTGTAGATTGAGATAAAGGCCCTCTCCAATTTTCTGTGGGTTTTTTTTTTATCGTGAATGGGTGTTGGACTTTGTCAAATGCCTTTTCTCCATCTATTGAGATGATCATATGATTTTTGTCCTTGGCTCTGTTTATATGGTGTATTACATTTATTGATTTGCATATGTTGAAGCATCCCTGCATCCCTGGAATGAATCCTACTTGGTGATGGTGCATAATCTTCTTGATGATTTGCTGCATTCTGTTTCCCAGTGTTTTACTGTGGATTTTTGTATCTATGTTCAATATGGAGATTGGCTTGTTTTTGGTTGGATCCTTCTCTGGTTTTGGTATTAAGGTAATGCTTGCTTCCAGGAATGAATTTGGGGGTATTGCTTCCCTTTCAATTTCATTAAAGAGTTCGAGAAATAGCAGTATTATGTCTTTCTTAAATTTCTTACCAGGCATTGTGGCACACACCTGTAAACTCAGTACTCAGGAGGTTGAGGCAGGAAAATCACCATGAGTTCAAGGCCAGCCAGGGCTACATAAGGGAGTTCAAGGCCAGCCTGGACTACATAGCAAAACCCTGCCTCAAAAAAAATTCTGCCTGTAATCCCAGCACTTGGGAGGCTGAGGCAGGAGGGTTGCTGTGAGTTCAAGGGCAGCCTTGGATACAAAGTCAGTTCAAGACCAGCCTGAACTGCATAGTGAAATCCTGTCTCAAAAA